>JAJMES010000234.1:7500-95048 GCA_030574275.1 Pichia sporocuriosa
ATTCACCTTATATTGCACATGATGATTATGAAGATGAATATGATGATTATGAAGACCCAAATGATGATGGACAGTCATACAAGAAATTAAATCATCCATTATATCAAGCAGATGGCTCATTGAGAGCTTTGAGCAATGAAAAATTCTCTGAATCTGAAGTGGATGATTCCAATTTGGGTTAAAATAAAAACCAAAATCTTCAATAATGATTGTTTGAAGATCTTCTCCTTTACGATAACAATCACTGGTCATTTTCTAATTTTTACTTTCATTTTGCTAATCTATGATTTATTTAAGTTTCACATATTCCAATAATTGCCATATCAGCGTTTTTAATTCAACTTAAGTTATTATTTTTTTTTTGTTTCGATTTCCCCTTTTTATTTTTATTTTTCCCTTATCATTACTAGTTGTCTGTCGTTTTACATTTTGTGCTTTTGTCTTGTCATAGTTATTAGATTTTTGTGCTTTCTTATTAAGCCATGTTTCATATAGTTTTCATTTTACTTATCATATTTGAAGTTGTGGTTATTTTTCAATTACTCCTTTTACTGTTTTCTATATAATTTTATAATATATCTGTAATATATGCATAAATTTATGTTATTTTTAAAGTAGCGGATTTTTAATTCATGGTGTTCCTAAGAAGATTTGTCAACATCTATTTTCTTTATGACGTAAGCATTGATGCACAGACTTGATTAGTGGATACCTATTTTTGTGTTTAGATATGACTTGAAAAGAGGTACTTTTATCTTTCCTAATACATTTTATTTTTGTTTCTGTTCTTGTTATCCATTATTTATCGGAAATTGGTGAGTTTTTTGGTGATTTGAAAATTTGCAAATTTCATTAATTTAAAAATTTTTAATTTTTTACTATGATTTTCCAAACTTTGAAAAATTTTTTTTTATAAGAAAAAAACCCTGTAAAAATGGCTTTTTTAGACTCATCAAAAGCTGTCAGATAAAAAATACTTATTCTTAAACCATATAGAAAAGTTTAAATATAAAATGACTATAATTGTACCATATTTGATTATATACCCCAAACCTACTATATGACAAATACAATGTCATACTTCGCTCCCTATATCTATAAAATAATTAGGAGAAATCAATTTTTAATTTTATTATACAGAAAGGATTGGATAATTTAACAAAATACAGAGCTTTAAAAGAGAAAAGGAAGGTTATAACTATATAGCTAGATCTATTTAACTTCTAATATTTCAATTCAATTCATTATTCGTATTTGACGCATACTATTTACCTTGTTATTGCGATAGTTTCACTTACTTCCATGATCAATTTATTGACAAAATCAAGTAGTTTCTCCTTCTCCATCAATGCTTCTCGTTTTTCTATATCAACCTTTTGCAATTCTATTCGGAGATTCTGAATTGTTTCCATTTGCTCATTTTTTGTAACACCAACACCTGGTAGTGTGTCAATAATAGTTAAAATTTGTCGTGTTTTAAGTATTATATCTGTAGCAAGTTCCTGTTGGCTTGAATCAAATTCATATTCAGTTGGTGGATTATGTGCTACATCTGTAGCTTTAGGATCCAATGGATTTAATGGCACTGAATCATGATTTTGGTCAATATATGAAAGTGCAGAGAACAAAATTTCTATGAGTTGATCAAAACATAGTTGTAGTTGCGTTAATCGGTCTGTCATTTTTTTCTGTACCCTCTGTTTTTGTTTAAATGGTGTATACGCAGATAAGTGGCTATAAAAACAAGGATTTTTTTTAATTAATCTCCGGCTAGCAAAAAACACAGAGATAACGATACAAATAATGGTCTTCTCGGTAGAATGCGTATTGCAACTTTCCTTCTCAAATCTGGCACATTCACAACAGAAGAAAATCTAACATGTTACTGCGCGCTAGTACAGCCAAGGGCAACCTTAATAGAGTGCAATTAAAATTTTTGCCGGCAATTTGTTTTTTTCTCAGAACGCTCCGCCAAGAAGAAATAGAATTCAGCGGAAGTATAATAAGATGTCTCCACAAAAATGCGCCCAAAGGTTTCCTGTCCCCCCCTGCGCTCAACCACAATAGGCCAAAGTATTATGCTTACAGACTCTGCGATTTTTTTTTTTTTTTTTTTTTACCAATTAGCCCGGTCTTATAACATGAATATTTCGATATAAAAGAAAAGGCATAAATAGATGAGTTTGTATTTAAAAAAGAAATATCTATCAGATGTACTTTCCAATAAAAAGGAGATAATCTTAATATGTTCATAGTTTTGATTTGAATTTTTAAAATGTATATCGCATAATCTCCCAACTAGGAAACCTTCCCTAAAATCCGAAATGGTTCAAAAATCAAAAGCAGTAAAAAATGGCAAAAGATTGAATTTTTTCGTTTTGTGAAAAAACTTTTTAAAAATTGACAAAAAAAATTAGAAAATGAAAAAATTTGTTAGTGTCACGTAATCGTTGTGGTCGTTTTGTCTTGATTTTTGTAAGTTTCTCCGGAGGGAAAAGAATAGGACGGGAGAGGAAGAAAAGCACGGCGCGCTGCCTGGTAAATTTTCCAAAGAAACTTTTTATTGTGGTTTGGGCGAGGCGGAGGGGGAGGAGACCACGGGAGTTTGAAAGGCCGGGCTACAAATGGGAATAAAACTTTGTTGTTGGTGCGTACTTGATTGTTAGAATGTGCAGGATTCACAAAGATCACTTAGAACAAAAAAAAAAAAAGATGTAAGCATTCTGTTCTTTTTTTTTAATGTAAGATCAAATTGTCCTGATCATCATCTAAAAGTACTGTAGCCATGTCTGCAAATTATTGGGCATCATCACAAAGGGCAAATTGGCAATTTTCAAGGGATCAATTGAATTCCTTAAGATTTAAGATTTTATTATGGGAGAAACAAAAATTAGCCAATAATAACACTTTGTCCGTACGTTATGATGTTAATATGAGGATATTTTTACATCAAATGGTTGCTAAATTAGGACGAAGATTATCTTTACGTCAATCTGTATTAGCTACTGCAGAAGTTTATATTTCAAGATTTTTGACAAAAGTTTCATTGTTAGAGATAAATGTTTACATGTTAGTCGCAACATGCGTTTATATTGCATGCAAAATATGTGAAAGTCCACAGCACATAAGAACTATATTAGGAGAAGCTAGAAACTGTTGGCCTGAATTTATATCTGGGGATTTTACTAAACTGGCAGAGTTTGAGTTTTACTTAATTGAAGAATTAGATTGTTATTTGATTGTTTACCACCCATATAATTCACTTAAACAATTAGTCAGCATATTAGGAACCAACAAAGAATTAAAGAATAATAGTGTTGGTAATAGAAATGTTGATGTTATTAATGAACAAAGAAATTGTATTTATAGGTTGGATTTGTCAGAAACTGAAATTGAAAACGCATGGCAGGTTATTAACGATAGCTATATGACAGATTTACCTTTACTTTACCCTCCACATATTATTGCCATAGCTGCATTGCATATGACGTTGATTTTGAGTATAAGCAGTGTTGAATCAGTTAATGAAGCTCGATCTGAATCTAGAGGTAATATAAGGGATACATCGAGTGGATATGGCAATGAATCAGATGGTATCTACAATGTTACACCAACAAACAAAAATGGGGGTAATTCCAGTGTCCCTAATACTTCTGCGATCCCCAATATCAATAGTGGGAATATTAGTAGTAATAACAGTACCATCAAGAATAAGAACATCAATCCTAATAGTACCAGTTTAAACGTCAATATGAATCCTCAGAAAAACATTACCAACAATAGTATTAGAAATGAGAGTAAGCCAGTTACTTATGTAGCTACAAACTCTGGAGCTATGAAAAATAATTCCAACAATAGAACACCTGGTACCACACCAACTGGAATGAATCCCAACTACAGTAATAATGTTAATAATATACATCAAAGTCATCAAAATCATAGTTTTACACATGGCGGTAGTATTGGATTACGAAGGAAATTAAGCCAATCTTTATCGCATAACGGAAGACTCTCACGTAATAGTCCTGCGTGTCCCAGTATAAGTCCAGAAAAGAATAACTACAATTACAGTTACAACAATAATTTAAAAATTGGAAATAATATGAAGAATGAAATTCAAAATGAGAGGATACAGGCATTTACCAACTTCCTCGCTGGATCTAACGTAAATCTTGTTGAAGTTATAGAGAGTGTGCAAGAATTACTCACACTTTATGAATCCTGGCAACTATATGATGAAGGAGCAATTCGTCAATCGGTGAAAACTCTTGTTATGACACTCCATGGGAACTCTGTATAATATCATATAATATCATATAATACCATATAATATAGTCAAAATAAAAATTTCTATATTTATCAGAAAAGAATCATAAACATGATGTAATTACAACCACAATATAGTACAATATAATACAATACAAAACAGCAAAAATTTTTCAATGCGCCGCGTTTTTTGATACTTGTTATGGTTCTAGATTGTCCCTTTTCAAATTTCGTTTTCTTTTTTTTTTCGTCTTTTTTTTTTTCGTATTTTCCAAAAGTTGGAATTAAAAAAAAAATTTCTTGCTCTATAATTGAACTTATCATATATTCATATATACAGAAATATATATTTATAGATATATATACATATACAAACGCTTTTAGGTATCAATATATAGATACTTTGGAGGTAAGGTAAGCCAATTCGTTGTTTTTGAATAAAATAGCAACCAAAAAAGCAAAAACAAAACAAAAGAAGAAAGAAAAAGAGATTTACCTAGCAATCTCAAAAAACCCACTTCCTGAATCGTCGAAAGACAAGATAGATACAAGATAGATACAATAGAAATACATAACTTGACAACCTATAATGTCAGGATATTCATCATCAGTTGAACCAATTTCGACTGATTCGGACGATCTGAAACAAAGATCGATAGTTGTTGAAAAGGAATCTTTCAAAAATGAATTCAAATTAAATGAAAATCATAGACAAAAACACCTGTTTGATTTGGAACAGATGAAAAAATCAGCATTTATGGACAAATCAACTATAACAATATCAATTCTTTTCTATATACTAGTCTATATTTTATCACAATACGTGTCACCAAAATTTGAAAAATTTTACAAACTATCCTATAAATATCCAGATTCCAAATTTTATGATATCGGTTTAAATGATATATATTTTGTCATTTTCTGGATTGTTAATTTACTTTTTTTGAGAAGTTTTTTGATTATATATTGTTTCAAGCCATGTGCAAAATATCTTGGTATTAAAAAATTTAAAGCAACTCAAAGATTTATAGAACAAAGCTGGTCAATTTTTTATTATTCAATTTCATGGTCATATGGATTTTACTTATATTATGAATCTGATTACTTTTTTAACTGTTATAATATATATGCTAATTGGCCACATGATAAATTATCAACTGAATTCAAATTCTATTATTTAGTTCAAACTGCTTGTTGGTTTCAACAATTTATTGTTATACACTTAGAATCTAAAAGAAAAGATCATTATCAAATGGTCTCTCATCATATAATTACATGCATGTTATGTGCAGGATCATATTGTTATTATTTTACCAGAATTGGTCATATTATCCTCTTACTTATGGATATCGTTGATGTATTTTTATCAACTGCAAAAATTTTAAAATACTGTGGCTTTCAAACAATTTGTGATATTATGTTTATAGTTTTTATGTTTTCATGGATAATTTTAAGACATGGAGTTTATTGTTATGTTTTATGGTTTAGTTGGTTAAAGGCTAGATTAATTATGAATGCAGATTGTTCAAAATATTTACCTGGTGAATATGTAAAAATTTGCTATACAGATTTTCAAATTGATGTATTTTTACTATTATTAACATTTTTACAAATTATTATGTGCATTTGGATGTATATGATTTTGAGAGTTGCGATTCGTGTCGTTTATGGTGAATCTGCCGATGATGTTAGAAGTGATAGTGATGAATAACTTTGATCAACAAAATATAAAATCATATCTTATCGAAATTTATAAATATATTTTTAGACTTGATAAATTTTTTTTTTTCATCTCCCTCTTCTCTTCCCCTCTTTTTTTTAGTTTGCTAATTTAGAAAGAAATTAATTACAATAATCATTTAATCAAAAATTGACCATTAATTTTATGGAAATAATATCGAATACAAACAAATTAGCATTACTATCATACCCCATAATATCAAAAATAATGAAACTTTCTTTAATATCTTGCTTCTAAAAATTGGATTAGAGGCTTCATTTGGAGAAAATGTTACCAATCTTCTAATTATATCATCATCATCACTAGCTATTAATTTGTAACCATAAAAACCTGGCAAAACAAAACAAATCAATACACCACCGGTTGAACCGACGATTGAAAGAATCAATTCAAAAGAATTCAATGTAAGTGCTCCAATATATGAGGCAATTAACAGAATAAAACTCAAAATATAAAATTTTTGATCAGTCATTGTGACATCATCATCACTTTCTAATTCATCACTAATTTCAAGTAAATTTGATTCTAACTGTGCTTCCATCAATGGTGAACTTTCATTCATCATCGTTTTAGATGTGTCATTTTTCCAATGTTGAGTAATAACATGACAAATATTATTGAATGATACACGAGCAGGATGAAACATAAGTGGGAATGATAAAATAACCATTAATACTAAAAGAGCACGACCCGTTTGTGTATATAAATTGTTCTCATACATTAATAAAATATTACCCGTCAATGTATTACCAAATGTTAAGTATCCTGCCAATGAAACTGACAAAAATATAAATGCTGTTATACTCATAGATATATATGAGATATTGCATATTCTTTTCATTGTTGGATTTTCCAATTCTGCAACAATTGAAAATTGTGTAGGGCATGTATATGCTAAAACGATAACACCCAAAGTTTTAAACATTGGTTTTATCCCCTGTGGTTTATATAATGAAATATCACCAACTTTATCGGCAGGTATATTTTCGTAGTTTGAAAAAAAACTAATAATAAAGTATCCATAAATCAGAAAGCAAATGTAAACAATAGCTGTTAATGCAACAATTGATGCATATTTAAGACTATCAATTTTTTTCATAAGAGATAATGGTACAATCAAAAAACTTGAACAGATAATATAGAACACTTTCATAGAATGTTGCGACCAACCATCAAAACTAAATACTAATGGCAATAGATCACCAGTTAAGACAAGGTATGAAATATTGACACCAAAACATTGTAAAAAAATTGCAAAATCAAACAATACTGATAATTTTGGGTATGTAATCCTACACACAGTGAAAAAAGTAGCTGAACCTTGTGGTAGAAACTTGGATGCTGCACCTTGTAATATCATACCTAGACAATTTGCAGCACCAGCAAATAAAATGATAAAAATACCAACTAAAATTGAGTCCGTACGGAATGCATATGGTAAAACCAAAATTCCTGATCCAATGACAGTATTTATTGTGTTGATCACTGACGATTCAAGTGTAGCTCCATTATTAGTTGACATAACTTGATATTTCAATTAAATTCAATTACAAAAATATTTTAAAAGATAAAGATATTATATAATTAATAAAAATATTAACAAAAACAATAATAATAAACATGATTATAATTACAAAATCTATTACTCGCCGCCCTCCCTCGGTCTTCCTATGCCTTGCGGGTATAATCATATTTTTTCCACTTTACATTTTTATCATTTTCCTTTTTAATACATAATTATTTATTTATTTTTTTTTTTCATTCATGAAGAAGAGATTTTCAATACTAAAGAGATTTAAAAGCCATTATGTCAAATCCACAAAATAAGCGACTACAATCGGCGAGAAGGTTGGTTCCATCTGAAAAGAGGAAAAGAGCTCTTTTTTCATGTGATCGATGTAAGTTAAGAAAGACAAAATGTAATAGAATTCAAAATAATGACTTGAAATATGACAATATTACGCCATGTTCACAATGTACCAAAGCAGGTGTGTCATGTACAACTTCTATTCCAAGGAAGAAAAGGTTTTATGGTCCAGTAAAGAATATTGCACTCCATTATAAATGTCTACTAGCATTGGTAACCGGTTTATTTCCCGATTCTGATGTTTATAATATAGAAGAAGTTGTCAATATAGGACACAAACTGAAATTTGAAATGCCGGATTTAGATGATTATGACGATTTAGATAAATTAGAAAAAGAATCCTTTGAAAAATTGAAACGAGAAGCAAATCGAAGTGATGATGATACTACACCCATAACCGTCAAATATGAGCCTATCGAAGAGGATTCACATACGCTTGAAAAAAATAGTAATAAAATAAATATAAAGAAAAATGTAAATGAAGAAACTGATACAATTGGGCGAAATACAATTAGTTCTAATAATGATCAACTGGTAACTATCGAAGAAAGTGAAAAAAGTTTGAAATTGGTTTCGGATCAAGCAAATTCAAATAACACACTGGGTAAGGAAATGAAAACTATAGAGGATCAAAATGTTAATAAAGAGTTTAACGGTAGTGAACAAAATGGTGTGTTGAAATTGCCACCCGGAGTTAAATTGAAAAATAATGTTGAAAATGAACGTTTGATTATAGATAAATTTGGTCATACTCATTTTATTGGAAACTTTGGTACTGCATCATTATTAGGTGGTCTTTGTGATATCATTATCAAAAGATCGTATAATCAGAAGAATCCACCTACATCAACACAAGATATACGTGATAGTTCTGTCCAAACTATAACATCTGAAAATGTTCCTATTTATCAATACCCAACGCATCTGTATAATTTGGATACAATGAATATTGATAGATTTCCATTAATCAATATTATGAATAGAACAGAAGCAGATATATATGTGAACGTTTTCTTTGAAAAAGTTCACCCTTATTACTTTATTTTCAATGAATTGCGGTTCAGAGAAAAATATGAAATATTTTGGGAGGAATTAAATGATAATACTTATAAGGAAAATAACAAAGCTTCTACAACACTTCGACTTAATAGTGCTGAAATATGTATTATTTATACCGTTTGGATTTTAGGTGGTAGATTTCAATTATATTCAGATTCTGAAAGTCTTCCGCAAAATTCTGTAATAGATGAGGATGTTATGGGTAAATTAATTGACATTGTTAAATTATCATTATCTGATATTGTATTAACTCCATCTATTGATGGTATAAGATTATTAATTTTATTTTCGGTTTATTTATCCAGTATAAAGGTTAGAGAAAGTGGGTACTGCTTGATGGAATTAGCTGCCATTCAAGCAAAAAGTTTAGGATTGCATAGGAAGTCAATTGTTAATAAATTTAACGATCAAAAATCTGATGTGATGAAGAGAATTATGTGGACATTAACCAGATCAGAAACTACTTTATGTTGTTCCTTTGGTAGAGCAAGTGCAATTCCTTGGGAAGAAATTGACATTGATTTTCCAAATATTGAAGATGAGCATGATGAGCTTTTTAAAATATATTACTTACAAACTTGTAAATTAACTAAAATAATCTTTGAAATTCTTGAATATAAGAAAAAAACACAAAAGGATACATTATCACTTGTTAGTATTGAAAAAGCATTATATCTTAAGAAAAGATTAGAAAAATTTTGGGATGATATACCAGATATTCTAATCGATTATAAATCTTTACCAGTTACAAGGTACAAACCAAAATTACACATTCAATATCATTTTTACTATATTACATTGACGTTGCCATTATTTTTATATATTGTCAATTCACATCATTATATTGTGAAAAATGATGATCCATTTTTATCATTACTTGTATGTGGTATTAAATCATCATTTAAAACAGCTGAACTTGTCAGTTATTCAGACTCAAAGGGTCTTTTTAATGGTACACTATACTATGACGTTTTTTATTGTTATAATGCAATTATGGTTTTAACTTTAACATATATTTTATTTAAGTCTTCACAGCCGAATAAAGGAAGACAAATTATTGATCTTGATAATTTGAATTCAAAATATGATATCAATATTGAAGAGATTTTGAAGTCGATTAATTTAATTAGAAAACTAATATTGAAAAATTTATATAAGATTGATGGTACTATGAAAAGAATGTGTGATATTATTGAAACTTTATTAGGAGACTTAGGAATTATTCAAACACTAGTCAAAAAATATAATGCACAAGCTAGTAATGTTAGAAATATTGAAGATAGAAATGAAAGTGGGGGTACTAGTGTCACAAGTATCCCTTCTTCTTATAGAAATATAAAAATAAGTTTTAACAAACACGGATTTCAGAAGAAGAAAAGAAGCTCTAAAGTATTGTCCTCTAAACTGGAGTCAAAAAATACAACACTTGATGAAAAAATTAATGCATTAAAAAATAGCGATACAGTAAAGTACAAGGTGAAAAAGAGTGATGGAGAATTTACGAAGTTCCAACGTTCACAGTCACATCCTGGACAATTTACAAATGACAATGTTATACAAGAATCTAGTAATTTTTTGAACGAAAAGGCACATTCTTCCGATAATGTGAAGTTGGCGCAGTATATTGATTCGGATACCAATACCAACTATTCAGATCTTGAAGCTACTCAACTGCCATATTTTGAGCAAAATAACGACATTTTCACAGAAGGTATAGAAATGAGTAAGGAACAAGATAGTTATAATACTTTATCTACAAGTTCAACTGATATAAATGATGTTTTGAATTCGATGAGTTTGAATACTGATTTGATGGATGCATTATTTGGTACTGATTTATTTAACCTTAGTAGTGATATGGATCCTTTATAGATTAGCTTATCTAAAGTCTAAAAATGGTCTGATAAAAATGATAATATAAAAATGATAATATAAAAATGATATTATAAAAATGATATTATAAAAATGATACGATTAGTTCAAATTAAGTAAAAATTTGAGCAGGCCTAGGCAAAGAAGTAAAATAAGTTATTATTTTGAAGTGGTAAGATGGTTCTCGCCATAACAAAAATGGAAATAAGAAACAGATGTTAATTTGTGTACGATATATTATAATGGGGAAAAAAGATACAGTGAAGTTTCATTTGGTAAGCTAGAAATTATCGAATCAAGCGGGCGGTGTCAATCTGTGTTAGTAAGAGGAAATCAAATCCGAGAGATAATTCGAGGAGGGTGATATTTTTTTCCTAAATAGGAAATTGGTTGCTGCTATCTTTCGGATGAGATATTCTTTTGATTTTGCATATAAAGACAACGGTGTAACAACATTTGAACATCATTACACATTATAATAGACTTTTAAATTTTTTAAACTTTGTTCTATTTTTATATTGTTTATATTAATTTATTACTTTTTTTAGCACACGAGATAAGTGATTAAAAAGGTATAATGTCATCAGAAAATACAAATTATTATACTTTGCTTGGTGCTGGTACTGCAGTATTAACAACTGCATATCTTGCAAAAGTTTTTTACGCTAAAATGAATGCCCCAAAGACCAAGAAGAAGTCTTATCAAAGTAAAGATGAGGATCCAGTACCAAAGCCAACACCTCTGTATATTACGCCAGAGCAAGTAAAAACAAGAGATGATAGACCTTGGAGACCATTTAGATTCCCATACCATCAAACAATGTCAATTTTCAAACTTGATGTTAATAACTGGCTTGATATGGATAAATATTATTATGATTACATTAAAGAAAAAGAGAGAGTCCGTCATACTTATGGACCTGACAATTTTGACTGGTTACCTGAATCTGAAGAAGCTTGTAGGGAATTAATGGACATTGTTAAGGAGCATCTTATGACTAGATACCCATTATTGTTTACAACCAAAGATAATGGAGTACATGTTACTAATGAAATTACTGGTGAAGTTTTAGATTTTTCTGAACCATTAAAAGAAAATCCATTAATTTATATCTCTAAAATGGCTAAAGAAGATTTCTATATTGTTTTGAAAGATGATAAAGGTATTCACAGATTGGTAGCAGCTGCAGTTCCATTCCCAGGTGGATCATTTGGTATTAACTATAAATTAGGAAAAACATTAGATGTTATTCACACTGAAGTTCCATATTATGAAGAAAAATTAAAGCCATCAATGGAAAAATGGTTTTCAAGAATGAAACCTGCAGATTTAGTTGAAAGAGCATCATGGTATATTTCATGGGATCATAAATTACTTCTAAACAATGTTTACGCTTTAAAAGAAGGTGATAAAGTGAACACTGATGTTTTACCAACTGAATTTAACGTTAGAGTTGAACGTCAAACATTAAGAAGATTACCAAAAACGAGAGCAATTATTTTCACCAACCATCCAGTTTTCTATTCAATTGAAGAAATGAGAGATGAACCATTAATTCCATCTTTGATTAGAAAAATTATTTATGAAGCACCAGAAAGTATATGTAAGTACAAAAATTTCGGAGCATTTAGAGATCATCTTTTGCCATATCTTAATAGTTTAGTTGATAGACAAATCGAAAAAGGTTTAATTACCGAAGATACACCTGTTAAGACATTAGCCACATATCCATTTGCACATTTCTTAAAGGATTCTGATAGTGAAAAGGGCTGGTCTAACCCTAAATATCCAAATAATTACTCAGAAAAACTACACGAAGAAATCAAAGGTGCACCTCTAATTGAACGTGAAACATACCAGAGACAGGCCGGTGTGGGAGCTGTTGCAGCCTAAAAAAGCAGATTCAGATTCCCCTTTATTTTTTTTGTTTTTACCTGTATTTTTATTTTTATTTTTAATCTTTTCATCTCTAGTTCTTGTTCATTTTTTGTTTTTTTCCCCCTTCTTTTAGTTTAATTCTCTATATGTAAATCGTTTGTTTTAAAATTATGATTTAAAATATCTATAAAATTTTTATTTAAGTAAAACGAGAAGATAACACTAGTAATTGCTGTGAACAATTCTTTTTAGAATGATTATATCATTAATATTTTTAAAAAATTCCAACTTTGGTATGTTAGAAGAGACTTTAAAATTGTCGAAATTTAAAGAAGCCCCAGAATTTGCGAGTAAGGCTCTAGTTGATGAAGATGTATTCACCATGGTTATTGTGACCAATGCATGCGTGTCTAAAGAACTTATAATTTCTAAAAATTCAGATCTTTTCAATGGAGTTATGAAATTATCGAAATTTTTACACTTTTCGTAATAATATTCAAAAAATGAACTAATTGAAACTGATTGATTAAATTTTGATGAGCTTTTATTTTTAATATTCTGTGTTTTTTCAGTTTCAACTTTTTCTTCATATTTGAATAAAAATGCCAATATCATCTTTTGTTGTAAATTCAAAGGTTTTAATTTTAATTCAAAATTCGAATTGAATGAATCAGAGCAAACTTTAACAACTTGAGAAATCATCATCTTTGGTAATTTTTCAATAGGTGTATTGATTAATTCATCAATTGATTTTGATTTCAATAAATTAATTTCAAATAGATCTAAAGATTTGAACATAACATCAAAAGCTTTCCTCAGATCACCAGTAGTTACAGCTGATTTTTTAGCGCAAAATTGGATAGCAGCAGGATGAACTAAAGGTGGTAATAATTTATTACGTAAATCTATATCAATTAATGAAAGAAGTTTGCCAGTTATAACAGATTTAATCTGATCTGCTGTATATGGTAAAAATTGAATTAGTTTTGGATTGATACAATTAGCTCGAAGTCTTGGTAAAAATCTATCAGTTAAATCTAAGGCATTTGCAATACCAATAAGTAATAAGTTTGGTTTTAAATCATTTTCAAGTAAATTTGAGGCCCAGGTGAATAATTCAAATAAAGATTGTTGAGATTTATTAACAATATTATCTAATTCATCTAAAATCAATAAAGTCATATCACAATCTGATGGATTTTTCTTTTTAAATAAATTAAATAATTGTGAAGATCCAATTGAAGTATTATATTTTAAACCGGTCATTATATTGTATAAATCTTTAAATAATTCAGTTGGATTAGAAATTGACATACAATTAACTTTAATTATTCTAATTTTTCTTTTATTATTATCATCAAGATTTATATTATAAAATTGACTATTAGAATTATTATCATTTGAAATAAAAGTAGATTTTGAAATTAATGAATCAATAATTGCATTAACTTGGGCTGATTTACCAGTACCAGGTGGACCCGAGATATAAACCGAACTAGAATTTAAATTTTTTAAACTATCCATAATATGAGATCTGAGTATGGCAGCTTCTTTTTCTCTACCATTTAAAATATAATTTGAATTTGAATATGGAGTTGAACTTCGTAAAAAAAGATTTTTTGCTCTTGTATATGGTGAAGAAATTTGATCAATATTTTTCGTCAAATCTGATTTTGACGGTAAATCTAAATTTAATTTTTTCGTAACTAAATTTAAAGTAGAATTCTTTAAATTGATAATTTTATTTTGATGTTCTGGAGTTACAGGAGGAGACAATAAACCGAGATCATTTGAAGTTCTTAAAGGTTGAACCTTTTGCTTTTTTTTTAAAATATTATCATAATGAAAATCATCATATTGATTTTCATCACCATACACATCTAATGATCTTTTCATACCTATATTTGACATAACTATTGTTTTAGTTTTAGTTTTAGTTTAAATACAAAAGAAAAAAGAAATGAGAAATTAGAAATGAGAAAGAATCTGTAAAACAGATCAAAAGAAAAAAAGATAAACCAATTATTCTTTCTTTGAAACACGAAAAAATATAAATCATTAAGTTAGTACAAATATGATGATTATCTTTCAAAAGATAAATCATTTTTAAAACGCGTTTTGTAAAGAATGAAAATGGCTGGGATTTAAAATAGAAAAGAAATAATGCAATTAATTAAATATCCCAAAACGGTAATATTACCAAATTTGGAATTATTTAAAAAAAAAAGAACAAAAAAAAATTCTCACCGTCGATCGACTTAAAAGGAAAAAAAAAAAAAAAAAAAAAAAAAAAAAAAAAAAAAAAAAAAAAAAAAAAAAAAAAAAAAAAAAAAAAAAAAAAAAAAAAAAAAAAAAAAAAAAAAAAAAAGAAACAACAAAAACCGGGTAACGATAAATTAAATAATTAAATAAATAAATAAACAGGGAGAGCGGGTGTGCCACAACTAAATATTGCTTTATTTATATGGAAAAGGTTTAACTTGTTGAGCTTTTTCTTTCATTTACTTAAATTTATTTAATATATACTTACAAGACCATTTAGGTTAATGGAATTTTGAAAATTTCTTTTTATTCTAAAGAGTTTGACGTACTTGACGTTTCTCTTATTTTTTTCCCAATTTTTTGTTTTTTTGGATTGTTTTAATTACAATAATTTAAATTTTCTAAAATACATTTATATCCTTCTTTGAATAAATTGAACCGAAATTAAGCTCAACCAATTATATTCTTTTACAATATGGCTCAAGATCACCACATGAATGGTGGTGGACGATATTATAAAGATGAATCCTCAAGGAGGTCACGAAAATATTATCCATCGTCACACAATTACAATTCATATCCTTCTTATTCTTCTAATCCAAATCCGTTCCCACCATCATCGATATCACCATCATCTACGACTTCTTCATCATCTGTGATATCGCATCAACAAAAACATTTGGATTCACAATCACAACAAGGATTGCAAGGACAGCCACCAAAACAAGGACAAGATTCACAATCTCAATCACAATCAAATCCTTTTTCATCAAGGCGAAGTGATTCTTTGAATTCTTCAACAAATAATAATATAATAAATAACAGTGAATTTCAATCAGTATCAAATTATCAATCAAGAAATCTCTCAAATCCTAACAATAACTGGTATAATATGCCTTCATCGAGAAAATCAGGTATATATCGTTCAACACGACCCTCTATTTCAAATAACAATATAAATTCTTCAAATATAAATAGAAGAAGTGTTTCAAATTCTTATAGGGAAGATTCAAGATATTTAGATTATAATTATATGGATTCTTATCAACATGATTATTATTCTAATATTTCATCCCATAAACAATCTGGATTTAACAAATCAAAATATAATAATAATGATATTAATAATGATGATAATACTAATAATAACAATAATAACTCATTTTCGAGTTATAGGGACTTCCCTTCATATCAAAAAACTTATAATAACAACAACAATAATAATAATAATAATACTAGTAATTCGGATTCTTTTAAACAATCATTAATTTCTTCTAAAACTGCAATCTTATTTTCAAAAGATGAAGTAAATAATGATGATACAAATGGTAGTGAACTATTTTCCAAAAAAAATAAAAATTATATTGATAAATTTGATAATGCTAATAATGCTAATAATGCTAATAATGCTAATACCAATGATAATACCAATGATAATACCAATGATAAATGCAATGATAAAACTAATGATAAAACGAATGATAATAACAATGATGAAAAAATCAATGGGTCCAACTTAAACGATACTACAAAAATTAAAAGGCAAAATATAGAAAATAATATTCAACCTAAATCTGAAGAGGAGAAACCGAATTTGGAAATAAATAATAATAAATCAGATAAAACTTTACAAAAGAATGATGCTGAGTCACCATCAAATGAAACATTTATTGCTTCTCATGCTATTAAAGAAGAATTAAAAGTTTCTGAATTGGAGGATAAAAAATCAAAACCCCAAATTGATGAAAAAACATTGGATTTAGTTGAAAAGGATCAAAATGTTGATGTCGAAGACAAATTAGAAATGAATGAAAAACCTTCTAGTCTCGATATTGAGAAACTTGATTCACATAAACTAGAAAATGTGATAAGTGATGATGAATTTTCAGATGTTGAAGGTTGTATTTTCCCAATGTTAGAAACTCAATATAAAGCATGGATTTTGAAACATACACCAAAATCAAAAAGAAGAAAAAATCTCAAATATTTAAACAAATCAAAATTGCAATCTTTATCTCAATATAATTTTTTGGAAGAATCTATTCTAATTTTTAAACAAGCCGATGCGTTTGTACTTTTCAATTCTTTAAAAGAGATTTCATCTTTTGTCAAAACAAAAGAAGAAAAACTTACAAATCATTTTATATATTCGAATCATTTATGGAAAAATGATAAATCATTTTATGATAAACAATTAGAAAAAATATATGAAAGTGGAGACGAGAAAAAACCAAAGATTGAAGATTCAAAACCTCAAAAGCCAACAACGACTCGTCGTAGTAGACATCATGGCGATTCTGTCAGAACGGAGGCCGAGTTTATGGAAATTTTAGCTTCTTTAGAACAAGAGAGAGAACGTGATCCTCTTATTAGAGCTCAATATGGTGCAGCTAATATTCCTGATATGATTATGGATCCTATTGAAAAGTGTGCTTTGTCTAGAGTTATGGATTCAAATAACTTGATTAGAGATAAAGATTCTTGGGCAAGTCGTATATTATCTGATCCTATTGATACATTTACAGACGCTGAACATTCTAAATTTTGTGAAGTTTATACACTTCATCCTAAAAAGTTTGGTCGTATTTCTCAAGAATTAGGCGGTTTAAGAACTTCTGAAGAATGTGTTTTACATTATTATAAAACAAAAAAATCAACTAATTATAAACAACTGGTTGCAAATAGAAATAAAAGATCAAAAAAGAAATCAATTAAAAAGAAAAAAGATTCGAAATCTAGAACTGATACTATAACACCTGATACATCAAATGTTGAAGCTGAAGTTATAAATTCTAATTTAGAAACTCCAGATGTTGAAAATATTTTGCCACATGATATTAAATCTGAAATGAATGTAAATAATAAAAGAAAAATTACTGATGCTGAATTTCCTAATAAGCAAAGAAAGGTTTCTGATACAATCATTGTTCCTATCACCTCAAGTAATGAGAATCCTTCTACACCTTTAATAAAACTTGAAGAAAAGAATGCATCTGTTGAAAGTCATAAAAATCAACATGATATTTCTAATGATGAAAAACTTCCCGCACATGTTAATGCTTCTATTCCTGAAACTGATGGTAACCTTTTAAAATCCCTTTCTACTTCAAACACGTTATCTGAAGTACTTGAAGATCATTTAAGAAAGAACAAAAAAATTAAAAAGAAAGATGAAGAAAAACCACATATTTCAAGTTATTGGAGTGTTCAAGATATCAATAGCTTTCCTTTACTTCTACAAAAATTTGGATCTGGGTGGGATGATATTGCTAAAGAAATTGCTACAAAGTCTGCAGCTATGGTGAGAAATTATTATCAAAGAGGACTGATAGATCACCCAGAATGGCAACGTTTAATTTCAAATTCAATTGCAAATGCAAATACTAAAATTGAAACTAATGAAAATAGTGAGGCCGCTGCTTTGGAAATTTCTATCCAAAATCAAAATGGTCCGTCAGTGGGCTACTTTTTCAAACCACAGACAGCATATGCTACAACTCTACCAAGAATGTCAATGAACACAGTTCTTGAACAACCTGTAAATACAAATATGATAGAACTTGATGAAAAATCACGCGTCCAGAACATTCCAGCTTTTGTTCCAGTTATGCCAAACATGCCAAACAATATCCCAAACCAATCTTTGTACAATCCATATACGTTAGAAGTACCAATGAGACCTGTGCCACAGTACATTCCACCACCACCACCACCACCACCATCACTACCACAGTCATCATTATCGTCTGCAACTGCGAAAAATAATGTTATGAACATGAATTCTTTGCTAAATACTACAAGCAATCCAGTTTCTGCACCAAAAATAACCGGTCTACAGTTACCACCAATAAACATTCAATCTAATGTTTCAACTATCTTGACACACCAGACACCTGCAGCTAGTAGAGGTCCAAGTCTTATGAACTTGCTAAATACGAATGATTATGATAAAGCACCACGAGTGGTTCAATCTACTTCGTTCAAACCAAACATCAGCAACATTATGAATTCACCAACACCAAAATCTGATATTTCAAGCAATGCATGTACGAATTCACTACAAGTACCCTATCAACAACAACCTCAAGCAACCCAGCCACCACAAAGTTCACAAAGATCTGCATTTATAGGTGGAACAAGTGCACTGGATGCGCTAGCTCGTATTGCTTTTGAACGAAAATGAAGATTAAAATTTGATAATCTCATTCTGTGTATAATTTTTATAATTACTGTATATTTGATTATAATCTTGAATTTATTTGTCACAAGATTGACTCGTTAAAAAAAGAAATAATAAATAAAGACGATCTTAAAAGATATGCCTTCTAAACATTTTATATTAGCTGGTATACGTGATTTAAATGAGTGTAGAAAACAGTCACCCACACTGGCCGTCTGAAAGCACCTAGCAAATATGTCATTTTCCACAAGGGTTGTCTTTCTAAATTTATTTCATTTCTAGCAATAACTTTGGAAAGCAAATCGCAAATTCATAAATCATAGTTCTTGATTAACACTTTCTAAAAAAAACCTTTCAACTCTGAAAATTTTAGAAGTATTTCATTTTTGTCTATAAAATAATTACACAAAAACCAAAAGAAAACAAAAAAAACCAATACAGTTCCAAATTAAATGTAAATTAAGAAGAAGTAAAATAAACTAGGAATCAGATTCACTTTCACTTTCATAATCTTCAAGTGACTCTTGAATAAAAGTACACACTTCTTCAAATCTCTCATCTATGATTCCATCTAAACTTTCAACATCGGCCCTAAGAACTCTACCATATTTCTTTCTTGGCCTTCTTGTGTTTCCAGAATCTTTATCACCCCAACATGGATGCTTACTACTTGTGAACACCAACGAATTCCTGAAAAACCAATCCACTACAGACTCATCAATCGTTGAAATAACAGCCCTAAGCGCAGTTGCTTTATCTATGAAATTAATACTTGCCTTCACCAACTTTCTAACATCTCTATGTCCGCACAAGTGAATTATACCATTATAAGCTTCGCCGACACCAACGAACGCAATTTTTTCGACTTGAAAGAAATGAAGGAAATTATCCCATAAATATAATAATATATCTTGTGATGTATTTATGTTATTATATGTCGCATCATTTGTACCAGTAACTGTTATAGGTATATTGATATCAATAACCCCCCACTTTTCCTTTAAAGCCCATTCAATAAAATCAAGTGATTTATCAACAGTGACAGCATTTGCTGGATCTAAATCACCAGTAATTGGATCACGACGTGCCCAAATACGAGACGGGTCATGCACAACAATCACAATCTTGTCATTTTTGTATATATCAGGTGAACATAAAATTGTGGATGCCGTATATGATGGAGTATCAGGTAGCTTTTCCATGAATAATGGTAATGTACAAAAATTGTATTTTTCAAAAAGAGAAGTCCTTTGATGTTCTCTAACTGCATCATTTAACCTATCATGTTTACTTGCTACTTCAATAAATGATGGATCGAGTGATTTTGTAGTCAATTTTTCAAAATCACCCATCACAGATGGTAAGTTATAATCTAATCCAGTATACCCAGGTCCTAATGATTTCCAATATTTCGACTGGATTTTTATAACGTCATCAATAACTTCGACTGATTCGGTTTTAGGGTGACTTTTCTTGAATTCTTCTGGTGGTTCGCCAATTAAAACTTTTGCCACTCTTAAGGCAGATTTTGCTATTGAATCTAAATTGTAACCACCTTCCAAAACTACACATAAATTTCCTTTTGCTAAACTTTTCAACATATGTGTCATTTGACCGTAACCAGCTGGCGAAACATGACAACCACCAATCACATCACCATCAGCGGCATCAAATCCTGATGATATGATAACTAAATCAGGTTCAAACTCATAACATATTGGCATTACAACTTTTTGAAATGCATACATATAATCTGCATCACCCACCCCACCAACTGGCCATGGTATGTTGACATTTAAACCTTCACCGGGTCCTTCACCTACTTGATCTGCACCACCTGCCTTTGTACCTGGATAATACTTCCCTTGTTCATATCTATGCAAAGAAATATACAAAACTCTTGAATCATTATAAAAAGCCTTTTGAGTACCATTACCATGATGAATATCCCAATCAATAATCACAATCCTTCTGACGGATTCGGGATAACTTTTTAAAATCGAGCTTGCAGCAACAGCAACATTTGAAAACAAGCAAAATCCACCTGGGGCATCAGGTTCTGCATGATGCCCTGGTGGTCGAACAACCGCTAATGCATTTTTTACTTTACCCTCAACAACCGATTTGCATGCTTCAATCGCACCACCACATGATAATTTCGCTGAAAGTAACGAATCATTATTGAAATAAACAGAATCCCCCTTTTCAGTTGCCTTTAAAAGTTCATCCTTATCCATATCTTTAGTTGATTCTATAAATTTTAAATGTTCTTCTGAGTGGACTTCTAAAATTTCTTCCTTTGAAGCTTCCCTAACAGGTATTTTCAACATGTAATCACCAATATCATCTGAACCACAAAGACTTGGATCCGTAATTAACCCATGTTCGGCCAATATTTTATAAATTCTGTAAATTCTCCTTGGATCTTCAGGATGTGGGTCTATGTATTCAAAATATGAAGTGTAAATCTTTGCATGGTACCTCATCCTAACATCATAAACTAAACCTGTTTTCAGTAGAACATATGATAAATCAGGTTTTCTTGCTGGTACAATGACATCGGATTGTTTTAAATTGGCTATTATTGTATCTGCTGTATTTTCTGTTAATGCATCTTTCATTTCAATATCATTTACATTATTATGATTACTATTTTTTTCATTACCATCAGCATCTGATCTTTCTATTTTAATTGCTGTCATTTCACCCATCGAATCAGAACCTGTTTTCAAATCTGAAGATGATGAATTTTTTATGTCCGTATCATTTTCTTGTTCAAAAGCTCTTTTATTAGAATTGGATATATAAGTTGCCATTTTCTTTATGATTTATTATTGAATTAAGCTATTTGCCCCCTCTCTGTTAAATGTAAATTAAAATCAAATTTAAAATTTTCCTTTTAAAAGAACAAAACAAATAACTCTTGCTTGTTTTTTATCCAAGTACGAGATTTACGGGAAGCAAACAAAGAAAAATTAAATAAGGCAATATTAAAAAGAAAAAAGAAAAAAAAAAACATAGGAGACTCACAATCTCTACAGCTGCGATCCGTGTCTTAAGAAGATTTCTTCTGTCTAGTTCGTTTTCTCGGCACGTACACGCTTTCCTAATGCGGAAAGTGCAAATTTTCACTCTACATGATTCTTACAGGGTTAATGGAAAATTGTGTTCAAAAGGCAGTTATGTTTGAAAGATATGAATATAACAGAAACAGTTGGCATATAATACAGAAGAATATGCTTATTTATAAAGATTCTCAACAATTTTTACTTCCATCCCAAAAAAAGGGCTCATTACAATCTAGAGTTTTTGATACTTGTAAGAATTCTAAATATGTCAAGTCTAATCCTAAACACATCTTTGCACTAGTTTCATCAACTTTGAGATATAAGCCGTTTATTCAACAAATCATGAAAAAGACGAAAATTATGCAATTAGAGAAAAAGGCTAAAATTCCAGAACCTATTGTAATTTTAATGATTCATGATTTACTTTTTTCAAAGTCAAAACGTATTCAAAGTAAGCAACATGCATGGAAAGATGCGATTATTAGAAACAAACCTCGTTTGGAGGCAGAACTAGCCAGATTAAAGATTAAACATGGAGTTAAATCCTTAGATGAATTAATTGAAGATGACGATACTCCTGTTAGATGGTTTAGAACAAACATTTTAAAAACCAACACTGAATCTTTACTAAGGGAATTTTCACATTTGAAGAAAGTAGATTCAATTGAAGAAATCACCGGACCAGGTTTTATTTATCATGATATCTATATTTCTAATTTGTTTGGTATTCATCCAAAGGAAAAATTAACATCAACAGATGCTTACAAACAGGGAAGATTGATTATTCAAGATCGTGCATCATGTTTTCCTGCACAAATATTGAATCCCAAGCCAGGTAAAGATAAAGTTATTGATGCTTGTGCTGCTCCAGGTAATAAAACGACACATTTGGCTTCTATTTTAAACAATTCTAAAAGATCCATTGTTGCATTTGAAAAAGACAATAAACGTATCAAAACGATTCGAATGATGTGTGAAAAAGCCGGTGGTTTAGACTGCATTACCATTCACCATGCAGATTTTACAACGACACGTCCTCAAGATTTCCCTGAAATCACAGGTATGTTGGTAGATCCATCTTGTTCTGGAAGTGGTATTTTTGGACGTGCCTTCGATGAACAAGAGGAAGTGAGTGAAGAAGAAGCAAAGGAAAAATTGGCCGAAAGATTGGCACGATTAAGCTCCTTTCAACATAAGATTGTTAAACATGCATTAAGTTTTCCAAACGTGAAAAAAGTTATTTACAGTACATGTTCTATACATGATGAAGAAAATGAAGGTGTTGTTAAACAGCTACTTGAAGATGCAGATGTTCAAAAGCAAGGATGGAGAGTTAGTAAAAGGGATGATGTTTTACCTACATGGCCAAGAAGGGGACATCCTGATGTCTTTGAAAGATATCCCAATAAAAATGAATTAGCAGAAGGTTGCGTCCGATCACTACCAAAGGTTGATGGAGGAATTGGATTTTTTGCAGTATCTTTTGAAAGAGATATTACTTCTTCACAGGTGGGCAGTGATGGTGATAATGACGATGATGATGATGATGATGGTGATGATGGTGATGATGGTGATGATGGTGATGATGGTGATGATGGTGATGATGGTGAGGAATGGACTGGGATTGAAGACTAGGTCAAAAGATAAATATTTTTTCTAGTAAAAAAATTGACTACGATTATATCCAATTAGTTATTTATACTTTATACAAAATTATAATCTCTTGATAATATCATCAATAACTTCTTGAGTAGAAGATTTACCACCTAAATCAGGAGTCTTGATAGTATCTTCTTTTAAGTTAGCATCAACAGCGGTGTAGATCTTTGCAGCTGGTTCGGAATAACCCATGAATTCTAACATTAAAGCAGTTGATCTAATAGTTGCAATTGGATTTGCAATACCTCTACCTTCAATATCTGGTGCAGAACCGTGACATGGTTCACCAATAGCAAAATTATCACCAACATTTGCAGATGGAACGACACCTAAAGAACCAACTAAGGCAGCAGCACCATCAGATAAGATATCACCATATAAGTTAGGTGCAACGACAACATCAAAAATTTCTGGCTCTCTAAACATTCTGTAAACCATTGAATCGACAATTTGTTCTTTATAATCGATTAAACCGTATTTTTCGATATTATCTTCATAAACCTTCTTACAGGTTTCTCTGAATAAACCATCAGAAAGTGATAAAACATTAGATTTGTGAACAACTGTAACGGAAGGTTTGGTGTGTAATGATTCACCACCTAAGTTTCTAACTGATTGTCTTTGTAATGCAATTTCATAAGCCATCTTTGCAATTCTCTTTGTTGCATTTTCAGTAATTCTTTTGGTAGCTTCAGCAATTTTTTGACCGTCTTTTTCGAAAACTTTTTCTTCTTTAATGTAAAGATCTTCAGTATTTTCTCTAACGATGACCATATCAACAGGTCTACCAATACCATCGACTGATTTAACAGGTCTGACATTAGCATATAAACCCATCTTCTTTCTCAATGCAACAATTGGAGAAGAATAACCAGCAACTTTAACAGTTGGTGATGAGACAGCACCGAATAAAGCACCATCACATGAAGTTTTCAAAGCTTCGACAGTTTCATCAGGTAATGCAACACCTGTTTTTTTGAAAAGTTCAAAACCAGCTTGTAAAGTAACAAAATTGAATTTTAAACCAAAATCAGAAGGTAATGCTTCTAAAACTTGTTGACCAGCTGGAATAACTTCACGACCGATACCATCACCTGGGATTAAGGCAATATTTAAGTTTTTTGTTGCTGATGAGTATGCTCTCTTAAAGGTTAATCTTGATGCAGACAACATTGTTGGTTCTTTGTTTAAAAAGGTTGTTTAACCTATAAAGCAAAAGCTGAAACATTCAAAAGAGTTAAAGAACAATAAAAAAAATATAATTCAGTTTCAAATCAGTCATAACCATCTCGACGAAAAAAAAATTATGTAATCCCGGTCAGGATCAACACACCGCGTTCCCGAATTAGGAAGTGTTTGCAGGAAGATATCGGCATTTATTATTTGTCAAAAAAAAATGTATTGTAGTTATAAAATGTATAAAAAAAAGAAAGGCAAAATTTTTTCTAAAATAATAAACATTTGGGAAAAGTGATTGTAAAAACTCATAAAAACTCGTAAAATATCATAAAAACTCATAAAAAAATCATTAAAAAATAAAAAGAAATATTGTAGAATGAATAATAAAATTGATTAAAGAATCAGCTCTTTTTTTTCCCAACCTTTTGCATGATGATTCTTTAAGGTGTGTGAAGGTTGTGGTTTTGAAGTATCGTTAAGTCTCAAAGCAAATGGATTTCTATCTTTACCATCTTGCTCTAAATTAGCAAAAGTGTGATTGACCTCTCTATGCTTTGCTTCATCAGCTCTAACATATTGAATCAATTCATACATTGTAGCATCATCGTTTAAATGCCAATAATCTTTTGCAATTTGAGGAACAGGATGATGTTCTAATTCAGGACATAAACCTAATTCCATATCCTTAATACATCTTGAATATGTATTAACAGCTTCTTCTTCTAAATAACCAACAAATCTATGACATGTCTTTGGTGAAACTAAATAAGTAACAAAGAATAAATTTGCAAAAATACCTTGACCTACCCAAAGTAAACATCTAGTAAAAAGTGAAGGTTTAGCCATTTTTAAAAAAGTAAGTAAATGCATCCTTTCATTGAATGCTTCATCATATAAAGTATCAATAAAGGCCATATCTCTTCTAAACAGTCTCATAGCATGTAAATGTCTTATAAAACCAGCAATTGCACCTGGTATACCAGCAACAGATTCTAAAACAATTATTCTAGTCAACCATTTTTCTAAAGTCATCCTATTTGGACCTTTACCAATTTCAATTTGATGCTTTTCATCTCTTGGTTCGATATAACCAGTAAAAAAATCAAATGAATGTCTTAATACTTTCATAAAACCATAAGTAATTACATCCCTGAAATTTTGAACAGAACGATGTTCAAATTTAATAGCCATCATTTCCTTCTTATCAAAAATTGGATGTTCAAAAATTGGTTTTGTTAAAAAGTCACCTTCCTTTTGTTCTTGTTCGGTAGTCAATCTAACCAAAGTAGTATTATTAGAAGGTATTGAAGTTATTGGATCAGAAATCGTAGTTGTTGGATTTTGCTTTGTTGAAATTGTACGAATTGATGTATTAAAAACATTTTTAATCATTAATTTTGCCATATAATTTGGCTGTAATTTAATTGTTTGCGTAGATAACATATTGATATATGTATTTAAAAGGTTTTATATTTGATTGTTAATATAAGAGATAAAAATTAAAAATTAAAAATTAAAAATTAAAAATTGAAAATAAATCAACAATAACTAAGAGTAGCAAAAAATAAAAAAAGAAGGAAGTGAAAGGTGGAAAAAGATGCTATTTTATAGCTTTCACAACAATAATATCATTATTATTAACAAGTCATTACATTATAAGAATACAATTATATTTACGGGAATATAAAATTGTCATCAACTAATAAAACAAATCAATGACAAAAGTTAAATAGGATTATGTAGAATTTCGGAATTGAAGTTGAAAAGTAATGATAAAATAAAATTTCGGATAATTAGCAAAGACCGTAATAAAAAAAAGCTTCATCTCCGATCCGAAGAAATACATATAGAAAAAGAAGCAGTTATATCAGAAAACAGTAATTTTCCCCGAAGCTGTTAAGAAAGGAAAATAGACAAATGAGCAATTTAGAAAATAAAACGAAAAGGTAAATAAACAAATTCCCGATTTTTTACGATATTGATTATTTTGCTCATATTCGATATAATTGTTGTTATTATTATCATCATCAGCATCATCTAAATTTACAAAATTTGTATTATAACATATCAAACTCCGTGACCTTTTCTTTTTTTACTTTTTCTTTTTTTTTTTGCACAAATTTGCGCTCGTTTCTTTTTTTTCTCCTCTACCCTTCGGAAATTGACATGTTTTATGCGGTGTTTGGTTGAAATCGGAATTTGGAAAAGGGAGGAAGGGGAATATTATGTCTTTTAACCCTATATTTTTGTTTTTTGTTTTTTGTTTTTTACTATAATATTCATCAATTTAAACTATGTCAATATCTTTCATACTTTATATAATTGGTATATTGCTGTTGTCAAATTCTGCATATTCAGTTTATCAAATAAATCAATTATTATTTATTTTACATGAACATAACAATAGAAAATTAAATAATTTGAATTTCCCATTGGGTTTACCATATGATGTAATAATTGAATTACTTATTGGTACATTATTGGTTTTACTTGCAACAATTAAATCATTTTATGAATCTGCTACTTATAATAATGAACATATTACCTTAAAAAATGGGAATTGGATTTCAAATTCAAAATTTGATACACATCCTTTACAATATATTGATATATCAAGGGCAAATACTGAAATGGAATATAAAGGGAAAGGTTCATATGCTTATCTTGAAAATAGACCTAATTTTGCAAATCTTATAAGGAAAGCAATGGAATTTAAAGTTTGGTCTACAGTTAAGACTGATTGATTTTAAGTCTACCAAGTTTCCTGAATACTAAATATTATTATTTATTAATAATCTCTCTATTTCTCTCTAAAATCAAATAATTCTTCTCTGGTTATATAATTAAAGTAAAATAAAACAAAAACAAAAACAAAAACAAAAATAAAATAAAATAAAATAAAATAATTTAAATAATAAAATTTGATGATATCTAACAAAAATAAAGCTCTCATGAATTGTTGAATATACTTCTCAATCTTCCAATTAATGATTTGTTTGGAAGAGGTGTAATCTTAATAGAACTTGAAACATTGTTCTCTCTACCTGTGGTTGTATTACGACTTTGTATACTACAATTAACTGAACTTGTATCCTTTATTGTAATCTGCACTGATGATTGTAAATCATCTTCTATGGGATTACCATAATATTCTTTATCATCCAATTCAGGAACAATATAATCACTGTTTGGATATGAAATTGAAGTAAATTCAGATGCCCCATCAGATTCATGATCCGTGTTATTACTAACAACTGTTTCATCAAAAATGATAACATTGTTAACATTACCCATTGAATCAACTTCTGTTTTATCATATTCTGATATCTGCCATACTTCATCAACTACAAACTTATAATATATTCTTTTATTAGGAATACAAAATGTCGTAATAAAACAACTGAGATCATCATCTTTCTCCATTTTGTGTCTTTTTGACCAATTGTCGAAACTGCCACAAATATAAACTTCTTTGGCATTGGTCGATGACCTATATTGATTGTTTTTTTTAAAATAAAAAAGGAAATAAATCATGTTAGTATATAATATATAACCATTTAAATATTATTAAGATTCTTAATTTTTTCAAATCAACAAAAAAGTCTTACCATTTAAAAGTGTGATCTATTGTGCTCATCTAATTTATAAGTGTTGTTTTGTCTTTTAGTTTTATTTCTTCTTTTTTAAACTGGTGTAGCACAATCCTAATTGGCACAGGTAAAACAAAAACAATCACACTAACTAACTAATGAACTAAACACATGGAACAAACTGTTTTTTAATAAACGTAAATCTCTACACACGATATAAACATTATAAAATCAATACAGCCGTTAAATCACCATGAGCCTCGGAGTTTTTCGCTCGCACCTTAGATCTTACTTGTAGATAAGATCATTTCCTCTATTCATTGAGTGCAATGAAAATCATAAATCCAATTCCAAGGAACATACATAACAATTGAATGATAAATTTAATAGCTTCATCTTTACGTGTTGTACCTTCTTCGGTTTCAAGTAATTCTGGAATAACACTAAATGCAATATAGAAAAATCCACCAGCTGTAAATGGTAACGTCATATCACTATAAGTTAAACTAGTTCCAAATAAACCGTTGATTGCACTTTCTGCATTATCACCAACTGACAAATTACTCTTATCTAAACTATTTTGTAATGCAATTCCAATAAAAGTACCAGTATATGCTCCAATAGCTGTAATAAATTGTGATCCCATTGCTTGCCATTTGGTAAATCCACCTTGAATAAGTAATGCAAAATCTCCAACTTCGTGGGGAATTTCATGCATGAATGTAGCAATGGCAGTTGTACAACCAACATTTTTAGAAATATAAAATGATGATGCAATTGCAAGGCCATCAGTAATGTTATGTGTAAAATCTGAAATAAGATTGAGATATGCTGATGTCTTGATTGATGGATTAGGATTAACAACAACAGAATTTTCTTTTTCTTCTTCTTCTTCTTCTTCTTCATCTTCTTCCTCATTTCCACCCTTGTTAGTCTTTCTCTGTTTTAATTCACCAGATTTCTCATCATCCAAACCACTAGCGATAGCAGATGCTTCCGAATGGGAGTTTGAATGTGAATGTGAGTGTGAGTGTGAGTGTGATCCTGAGCTTGCCTCACCTGTATGCTCAAAAATTCTCATAATCTTATCAATTACAAAAAAGAGTAAAAATCCAAAAAACATACCAATACCAAGCACAACGTTTTTACGATCGTCAACAAGTACATAAGTATCAGAACCAACAACTAAGTCAACAGATTGGCCTGTAAATGTTTCTGGTAAAAGATGCAAAAAGACATCACCTAACAAACCCCCAATCGCAAAACTAACTAGAAAACTTAGTGATGAAACTTTTATATCAGCTGGAATCAAAATTAAAATTAAATTTGGTGGTCCTGAAATATATGTTGTTGCTAAAATCGCATTTCCAGCAGGGCCAAATGGGAAAAGTTTGTTGAAAACATATGTAACCATTGTTTCAGATTCTCCTCCATCAGCTATTTCAACTTCTTCCTTCTTCTCTTCAATGGAGATAGAAGAACCTTCATTTTTTTCAATAATGATTTGCTGGTCAACTTTTAAAATATGTTGACCATGTTGACCATGTTGACCATGTTGATGAGCATGAACTGTTAATGCTACTGCAGAAATAACAAACACTAAATAGTTAACTAACTTCATTGGTATTTATTGATATCTGCATCAAATGGATGGGAAGAAAACAGTAGTAAAAAAAAAATCAAAATTCATATGGAAAACACACAAGCCTCAGAAAATGCAGAAAATGGAAGAACATTTATACTCGCATCGATCGTCTCGAGGAGACCAAATCGGGCCTTTTTTTTCATGAATCCGACGTTTTCACTATCTTATTGTAAAAAGGGAATATATCGTATATTGATAAGTTCATAAACATATATTTTACAAGTTCTTTGTTGAGATAAAAAAGAGGATTCTCCTGAAGAAAATGAGTTTGTCCGATTCAGAAGTCGGTTCAGCGTTACCTGACAGTCCATCTGATGCATCACTTTCAAATGTGGATTCACCCACTGAAGATTCGGCGTTAGAACATACTATTCCCACCAGACTTATTAATGATAATGATGATGATAATAACAACAATCTATTTTACAAGAATATTATTTCATTACAATCGCAACAAAAAAATAATGGAAGGGTTCATGAAATTGACAGTGATGGTAAATTAAAATTAAAAATATCCTTGAAAGGTTTACGACCTGAACGCAATAAGGAAAATACAAATAATACTAACTTGAATCAACATCCTGATCAAAATAATGACAATATATCGTTACCTTCTGCTACACAAACAAGCACGCAGGATACCAATAAATTAATATCGCAAAATGCAGTTCCGCCAACAGAACCATTATCTAAAAGCTCGCATACTTCCATATATGAAGGAAATGATATAAACACTGAACATATAGTACCATTAAGAACAAATTTGGAAGATTTGAATGATAGTTTCTCTGATGATATAAGCTGGTCAGAAATTGAAAATGCAGTTGTTACTCCCAATATTAATCGAACGCTAAATCTTTCAAAAAATGTGACAGTATCCATTGATGATAATTCATATTTTATAACTTTAAAATTTACGCCCCAAAATAGAGATCGACCGAAACTGGAAAATTTGAGTTTGCTGAACAAAAAAACAGACAATAAAATAAGCAAAAGATTGCAGGCAAAAGTTAAAAGTATGAAACCTAAAACAAAACAAAAGAAAAGACCAAAACCTCAGTATTCTCGATATATGATTAAAATGCCTGAAACGCAGGTTCTTTTAGGTCCTTCGATTGAAACAGAAGTTCAAAATATGCAAGATGATGAAATTATTGAAAAATGTGTTAGATTATCTTTAAAAGATCCATTATCGGGTTTAAGAATGGTTACACCGTTAAGGTCAAGATTCTGTTCTCATGTTGAATGTTTTGATTATGAATCCTTTTTAGCTATGTACAATTTGCGACCATTTAAAATAGCAATACAAAGATATTCAGAACCTGCTACTATCGGTAATGTTGATGTTATGCGAATACTAGAAGATACTAAAAGAACTGTTCTTGATGTAAAGGTGCATAATTCAAATACGTCTTCATTCCCTTATAAAAATAAACAAAAGCTTTTGAAGGAAAAGAATAAGATGATGAACGAACTGGAATGGTTTTGTTGCCCTATTTGCAAACTTGAGTTTAATATTAAAAGGGTTGGTGATGTTTATGTGATTGGGGAGTTTATTGATTTACTTCAGGATCTTACATTTGAAGAAAATAACGAATACGTAGAAGACATTGAAATTGATATGTCGGAAAAGGGAAAATGGCGTTGGGTTAGAGAAGATGAAAATAGTGAAATGTTCAATGGGAACAATACTGACGATGCAATCAATACCGACAATTCTGCTAAGGACAGCACAATAAATATGCAGCATGCATCTTTTGTTCCTAAAGAAGTTCATAAGAATGTTGAAGTTGTCACGTTGGATTCTGAAGATGAGGATGACAATGTTGAAGTTAACGATAAGATTGTTCAAAGTGATTCAGTTGGGAAAAAAGACCATGAAATTAGCAAATTTGACAATTCAGAAGAGGAAATGATGCGGGAAATTGATGTTTTATTTGAAGACGAGTTGTCCAGTAATAACCCAGAAGCTGCACTCCCCTTGAAAGATACCCAAGCTTCTACATCTTATTACGGTACGTATAATAATTCATCAGTGGAGTCTACATTGCATAATAAACAGCAGCCACCCTTTCCATATGCTCCATTGGCTCCACAAACTTCATCGGGACCAGTAATTCTGAGCTCATTGTTTCAACAATCTAATAACAATTCATTTGATCTTAATGGAACTTTCATTAAAAACGCTAATCAATATAAAGGAGTTGTTGTGTTTAGACCTGGTACATTTACGTCTTACACTAAGGGAGGTAATGATATAAATAATGGTGTAAAATCTCAAGGAGATAATGTACCAGTCTTTATGAATGGAGAAGGGGCTGAAGATGATCCTATTGTGATTGATTAGCCTACTTTACTATATATATATATATATATATAATGTTTCCTATGTATAAAATACTCTTGTTATAAATATATAAACGAATTTGCATTTTATCAATATTACTGATGCCACTATGTAATGATAATCTCACATAGTATGCGCGTACTCAGTGGACAGATATACTTACATTGAGAGAGGCTTTCTTGCACTGATTTAACTGAACTAAAAAAGCAATCAAGGAGGATTTATAGCAATTAAAGGTATTAATTCATTGCAAGATATAACTATGAATCATCAGCAGCCAGACTTGTACAAACCAGGCACACGTCTGACTGTGGGATCCCATCAGGTGGTTATTGACAAATATTTCTCTCACGGTGGGTTTGCTCAAGTTTATACATGTACTATATCACCTGCCTGGAAAGACAAAAAGATTGCCTGTTTGAAGAGAGTTACTGTTCCTGATAAAGGATCCCTTGGTACATTGAGAAAGGAAGTTGATGCCATGAGAAAACTACAGGGTATAAATTGTATTGTTTCGTATATTGATTCTCATGCCGCTAAATCGCATGGTGGTCAAGGACCTGGATATGAGGTGTTCGTTTTAATGGAATACTGTTCCAGAAAAGGTCTCATAGATTTTATGAATACTAGATTGGTCAATAAATTGAAGGAACCAGAAATTTTGACAATAATGGACAATATTACTGAAGCTATAGCTCATATGCATGCATTAAATCCGGTGTTGATTCATAGGGATATAAAAATAGAAAACGTTTTAATTGGCGATGATGGTACTTACAAGTTATGTGACTTTGGTTCTGTTTCAAATATAATACTTCCACCGTCGAACATTGAAGAATTTCAATTAATTCAAGATGATATTATGAGGAATACCACGCCACAATATAGAGCCCCTGAGATGCTAGATTTATACAAAAGACAACCAATTAATGAAAAGTCAGATATATGGGCTCTGGGAGTTTTTTTATACAAATTGTGTTATTATACCACGCCTTTTGAACCAAGTTCAATTAATGGTAATACTAATGGTTATAATGGAGACTATGCAATCATTAATGGGATTTATTCTTTCCCATCTTCACCTCCTTACAGTGCTAGACTGAAGAACATTATTGCAAAACTGCTGACTGTTGATCCGAAAATGAGGCCTAACGCTTTTCAATTGTTAGATGAAGTAAGTAAAATGAGAGGCAAGTCGCCTCCTACTATACAACAAGTTTTACAAACCCCGCAATTTACACCGATGAAACTGCAGGCTGGGGTTTCCAATTCTGTAACTGGTTTTAACAATTCAGTTGGTGGAAATACATCAACATCTGTAACTGGTGCTGTTAATATATATTCTGGAAAGGGGATGGAACCAGCTGCCAATGACAAAGCCTTGCCTTTTAAATATAGTACATTAAAAAATACTCTAACTTCAAGCTCGAAGCGTGTTGAAACCCCGCCTATGCAGTCTTCACAAAAAGATCTTTTTCAATCCAAGGTTAGATCTTCTAGACGCCCATTATCCATGTATGGGAATCCTGATTTGAATAGAATGAGTAGTCGTGAAAGCTTGGACATCAAGAATTTCATGAATGAATTGACGACCGAAGAAATTGTTGATCTTTCACCTTCAGCTAAAAATGAAACAATTAGTAGCTCTATGGACTTTATCAAATCAATTTCGAGACAAAATACAAATTCGTCGTTGCATACTAATGATGCTGGTGGTAGTAATGGTTTAGGTAGGCAAAATTCGAAATCAAAAAAGAGATCAAGTATCTCTTCGATTAAAAATCTACTTACCGGCGGTTCATTAAAGGGACAACATACAAGCTCTTCGGTATCAAACCAGCACACAAGATCCACTTCACTCCGCAAATCATCGACATATTCCAACAAAGGAAGTGGAAGTGTTGATTTATTGCCTGAATCTAATTTTAAGTTTAAACATGTTAATAATTCACTATCTGACCTGAAGGAAATGTCTCCAGAGGCTAAATCTGCACACAAGTTCCCTAATATTGATAATGATAATATAAGCACAAATCGTTCAGACATTACCAAACGATCCAGCGCAATCCAAGGTCGGGTTAAAACTTTGTTTAGAAACGCATCCCCACCTCCTACGAAGACAGCGCAAGGTTACGGTAAATATACAGAAAGTAATGTTGGAGAATCGCATAATTCAAAATATGTTTTGGATGATGCAAAATATAATTTGGAATTACAAAAGGTCAAAAGTTCAGTGATTTTACCTTCAGAGGTGTTAAAGCCTAAAAAATCAACAGATTCTGCTGGTTCAAGGCATACGGTATCATTAACTTCCTTAAGCGCATCCAATTCTACATCATCTAAACAACACCTTACTCCGCAGGTATCTTCTATATCGAATTATAAAGATGACCAATCTGGTTCCCATTCTACTGATCAAGTTATGGCTGAAAAATCAGTTAGTAAATCTGGACTTAGTGGTAAAAGGAAGCCTCCGCCGCCAAAACCCAAAAAGCCACAATATCTAAGAAGACCAGCGCCTGATTCAAAGGCTAAAAAGGGTGGGCTTTTAGATGATGACTTGGAAGTTTTAGAAACCCGTTTTGAAATGAAATTCCCGAGTGTTGTATAGACTCTAAGGGATTTCTACTTGCATTACTTTGTTTTCTTTTGTTTCAATTTTCTTTTGTCTTGTTCCGTTCACCTTATATTTTCTGATATATTTATATTTTTCTACTTTACATTTATTTTACTGTCATATCTATATAAATCCGTATCCATTTCAACGAATATATAGTGCATGTGTATACACAATTATTTCAACTATAAAAATTTTTCTAGCTTGAAAATATATATATCAATATGGTTTGAATCTATGTTTTTTATTCTTCGGATCTTTCTTATGTTTTTTGTGCTTTTTCTCCTTAACCCTATCCTTTGATTTACTCTTATCTAAATCATATTCCACCTCCATTCTCTCTTCTTCTACTTGTCCAATAGAATTGTTAATATTTTCATCATCATAGAAGAAACATTCTTGTGTATCGTTTAAACCATCACCATTCCAGACACGAACAATATTATCTTCACCTCCAGTAAAAATATTACCTTGAAAAATTGCTACATCCCTTACAATCTCCTCTCCGTGAGCACCATCTAAAGTCCAAGAATTTCCCATTGATGGATCAAATACTTCATTGTTAACATCTATTTCAAAGATTTTCATTGAATTAGAAGAATTCGACCCACATGCAACATATCCAGGTCCAAAAAGATCAACAACATATTCACAACCCCATTTTTCTCTTATATCACCAAGATCAATATCACCCTTAACCTTTTTACTTACAGGTTCAGGGACTGATTCAGGGTCAATGTCCTTTTTTGAACTTAAATCAAACAATGAAAATGTTTCCATATGACTTAAAACATAAATTCTGTCTTGACTTGTAAAACCAGTCGAATGAACACTTGCGTAATTAATACATTGTAATTGTGCATCATCTTCATCCACAATATTTAAATCATAAACATTAACATATCCATCAGTTGCACCACTTAATAAAACATTTTTACGAGTTGGGTGAAACTTTGTATCTGTTATATCATCATTATGTGAATCAATAAATGAACGTAATGAAGAATCAAGTTTCCGAGTATCCCATAATACCAGTTCAGAATCTGTTCCCTTTAGTTGAGATCCGGCAGATATAAGTCCATGACGAACATCCAAACTGAAAAATGGTAATTGTCTAGAATTTGAAAGTGTATGTTGTGGTCTAGAAATTGGAGAAGTTCTTATATCCCACACTTTAACTGTTGAATCATCAGAACATGTAAAAAGAGTATTGGGGGACTCTGGGTCAGTAATGATTTTATGTATAGGGCCAGAATGTGCAGATAGATTGGTATTTACAGATAAAGAAGCATTCCATTTGGTTGGATCCAAAGGGATTTGATGCAATGATCCTTTAGACGTAGATGCAAATAAGGAATTTGTTTCCTTCGAAACACACAAAGAAAGAACCCAATCTGGTAGTTCAATAAGGTTAGACGCACGCATTTGTTGTTACTCTAAACCACTTGTAACAATTTAATCGGTTAATGGTAACCATGAAAGACCTTCCTTTTGGTATAAAAGCTCAAATACATGTTTAAAGAAATTTTCAATTTGTGCTGACATAATTGCAAGCAAAAAAAAAGAGGAAAAGAGAAAAAGAGAAAAAAAACAATTTCTGCTTTCTTTTCTGGTTGGCGTTGTTACTTTTATGATAACAACAAGAATATGTCTTTGCAGTTTTACTTTTACAGGAGAGTAATATCACTTGAAGCTAATATTAACAAGCACAGAAAAATCAGACATGTCATCTATTAACAAGTCCGGGAAGAGATTCACACCAAAGGTGAAGCAAAGAACGCGTCGTGTTGGTGGTCTGCTCACGCCAGAATCATCACAGGCTATCAATTCGTCACAACCTTCCCAAGTATTACCCCCACTAACAAAAATAGTTTCACAAATTCCCTTGAGTCAAAACACGGAAGGATTAGATCTATCCAAATCTATTGAAAAAACATCAGTCGATGATGAAAATAAAATTGCAGAGAGTATGCTGGAATCAGATGAAGAAAAACTTAGTGATGTTGATGAACTCAAAGATAATGAAGATATTAAAAAACAGGTTGAAAATACCGGTATATTTAAAAATATTGATTCATTTAATAGTTTTAAAAATACTGAAAATACTGAAAATACTGAAAATACTGAAAATACTGAAAATACTGAAAATAAGGCAGAATCTGAAAAGACTTTTAATAATACTGAATCAAGACATAAATTTGTTCAACCAGTTGGTGTGCCTCATAGAACCCGTCTTAACTCCTTATCTATTCCAACTCAACTTAATGCACATCCACCAAGTAGGAGAGGAAGTGTAACATCCACATCAAATTCAAATTCAAGGCGGGGAAGTGTAATTCTTCCATCTGCAGGACCGATTATTACAGGATTTGGTAGCAGAAGAAGTAGTGTTGTTGGAATGAACCCCGGTAGTAGAAGGGGGAGTATGAATACTATAAAGCCAAATTTTTCCGCTAATTTTGGATCTGGTGGAAGTATAGCTGGTGAACGTAGCAGAAGGAGTAGTATGACCAACAATAGTGATGAGAAGGCTATTCCTATACCTATTATGAAAAGTAATCGTAAACGTAGAATTAGTGTTACTGTTGGACCGAAGAAAAGAAAAGATGTTACTGTTGGTGGTATTTCAATAGGTGGATCGATAGCTATTAAAAAGGGTAATTCAAGTGATACCCTTGATACGAAAGTTGCTGAAGAAACAGAGAATTTAAAAGCGAGTGAAAGTTCTTCTGAATTAAATGAAAAAAATGGAAATGGAATGGAAAATGAAAATAAAGTTGAAAATGAAACTGGAGGAAAAGAAGAAGAATTAAAACCAAAAGAAGAATTAGAAGTTAATGAATTTGAAAGGAATGTCAATCAAAAATGGGTAATGAATAAAAATTTAAAGAAGTTGGTTTTAGTTGATGTTAAATATCTTGAATCTGATGTTATTAAACAACAAGAATATGATTTTAATCATGAGATTGAAGATTTACATACATTGTCATCATTAAGAAAAGCTGATAAAGCTGGATTATCTGATAGTCTTAAGTTTAATGATAAAAAAATGAAGATGGCTGATCTGTGTAAGCCATTTTTACCAGTTGGTAAAAGATCTACTAATTATGATAAAGCAGTAGAGGCTGAAAAAAAAATAGAAGAAACTAGGCGTAAAAGGAGAGAAATTAGGCAACAAGCTAGAAAATTACGTATGAGTGTAGAAGATGTTGTTAAATTGAGTGAAAATGGAGAGGATATATCAGCTGAGATGAGTGAAAAGGAGAGATTAAAGAAAGTAAAAGAATTAATGGAGAAAGACCGAGATGATGGTAGTAATATGAAACATAATGTACCATTATTACAAATTCAAGATGGTAAAGTTACATATAGTCATGAATCTACAGTTGTTGATAGACATGAAGAAGTTAATATTGAAATGGAAAAAATTGAAGAGAATCCATTTGAGAATATTGTTACTAGTAATAGTTATACAAAACGAAGTGTTACAATGAAATGGACACCACATGAAATTGCGGAATTACTTAGAGCAATTTCACTTTGGGGTACAGATTTTGGATTAATTGCACAATTATTCCCACATCGTACTCGTAAACAAATTAAGGCAAAATTTTTATTGGAAGAGAAATTACATCCACATTTAGTTGAATTTGCATTATTAAGGAAATTACCGGTTGATATTAAAGAATATAGTGGTAAAACGGGTATTGAATTTAAAACACTTGATGAATATAATAAACAAATTGAAGAACTTAAGAAGAAACATGAAGAAGAATTGAAGACTATGGCAGAATCACGTGAACGTGCACATGCTGAAGATAAGGCAGCGCAACAATCAATTTTACGAGGTGAAAGTAATGGTATACCAAGTAGACGTTCACGTAAGGCAGTTATTGCAGAATTTCGTAGGAATGAGGAGGTTGTTGGTGTTATTGATTCAAATAATAAATAATTTTATTGTGGTATATAAATAGTAACAAAATAAAATAAAAAAAGCGGGAGAAGGAGGAGAAGGATCAGACGAGGAAAATGTGATTAAAGCAGAATTTGAGTGAGCAAGTGACACATAATCTTGATTAAGCCTTGTTTTTTTTTTTTTTTAGAAAAAAAGAAAAAAAAAAAAAACAAAGGGAAAAAGCATGAAAGGGATGATGATGATGACAAGGGTTATCTTTTTTTTTGATTTTCTTTATTATTTTCTTTCTTTCTTTCTTTCTTGAATATTGAATTATTTATATATTTATATATTTATATATTTATATATTTATATATTTATATATTTATATATTTATATATTTATATATATATTTGCTACGAAGAATAAATTACATTGCAACACATGAAATCAATATGACAAGAGATTATATATTAGAGATCAGGACATCATCAACATCACCGAATCAGATAATACATAAAGGAATCAAAACGAAAGATAAAACAAAGAATATAATAAATGATGATAAAGATAAAGATAAATATAAAGATAAAGAGATTAAAATAAAATCACAATTTAAAGGATTAAATTGTAAAAATAATGATCTGTCATTAACAAAATTACAAAATAATAATAATAGTAGTAGTAGTAGTAAAGGACATGGGAATAAAAGACATAAAAGGAAATGTTCATCACATTCTTTAGATAAATATATTGAATTTAGAGTTAAACAACCAGATTATCATGATGAAGAAATATTAAATAAATTATTTAAGATTATTTTAATATTTTCAAGTGTTGGATTAATCTGGCATATTTTAAATAACGTTAATCCAATTGGAAAATTAATTGGAATTGAACATATTAAGGATTTAAATAAAATATTTGAAAAGAAATATAAAGAAATTATTGGGATATTTTTTAATAGGAATATTAATAATAATAATAATAATAATAATATAAAGGAAATAATTTTTAAAATGATTTTAATTATACCAAATTCTTTTAAGGAAATTAATAGGAAAGATACAATATTACAAGATTTAATAAGTTTAATTTATTTAAATATTAGTGTTTATATTATAAATGAAATTTATTGGAGAATTTATAATCAAATTGAAGAAAGTTTAATAATAATACCAAATTTTGGAATTCAAACTGAGAGTATATTAATTAAACAAAATATTTGGCATTTAATTATTGAATTAATTGGAATTAATAAAATTTGGAATAATAATAATGATGATGATGATGATGATGATGATAATAATAATAATAAAATTATTATAAATAAACAATTTGTACCTATGGATTATGTTAAAGATATTGTAATAAATGAAGGTTTTAAAGGATTTGAAGTTGTATTTTACATTTGTTTAATTATGGAAGAAGATGTTGTTATAAATGAAAATAAAGAGAATAATAATCATAAGAATGATATATATGGTACAAGTGATATAAATAACAATAATAATAGGAAATTAAAAATGATTGTTATATTTTCTAATTTATTACCAAGAAGAATTATACTAGAGAAAGTATTTAGGAAAAGTCGTGAATATTTGAAACATTAATTGATTATAGATGATAAAGTTTATAAAATAGCAATAAGCAAATTAAAAAAAAAAAATAAAAAAACGTGTATACTAAACGAAATAATAATAATGAAAGAAAAAAGCGTGTATTCTATTATTATAAGAATACGAATTTAGAAGTTTTTACGTAATCACTCTTTTTTTTTTTTTTTTTTTTTTTTTTTTTTTTTTTTCTTAAATCAGATTTGAAAAAAAATCGTTGAAGGTTATACACGTGATTGGTATCAGGTTTGAAGGAATCATGATTCAGGATATTAAAATAATTATAATAATAATAATGATGATTATGATTATGATGATTATGACGATGATGATTATAATAATATGATCAATACAATTTTTTTTTTTCCTTTTTTAAAAAAAACATAAACAAACACACCATTTTAATATTATAGAGAATATAGAGACGATCGACCTTTTAAATATGATATAGAGAACAATGAAAATAATAGCCGAATTTGGTTAGTTTGTAAATATAAATAAAAAAATTGGAAAATCTAGATTTCCTAAATGGGAAAGCGCGCCGGTTCCTTATTTATTTATTTATTTACTTTGAATCAGTTGAGAGATTCAAAACAAATTTCTTTTTTTTTTTTTCTTTTTTTTTCCACTTCTTTGTTGCTCGATTTTGGTTATGAGATTTTCCTCTCATTTGAATTTTTTGATGATTTGATTTAATTTCCTTCATTTTAGCACTTGTTGTCTTCTTTGCTCTCTTTTTCTTTTTCTTTTTTTCTCTTTTTCTTTTTCTTTTTTCCTCTTTTTGCTGGTATATTATTATTGAATTTTATTCTTTAAAGTACAAGACAAACTTTCCCACTCTAGTCATTCCTTTTACAAACAACAAAAAAATTTGTGTATAAGTTTCACTTACTTTCTTTAATTTAGTTTAATTTTAACAGAGGCAAAAAAAAAAAACAATCAAATAAATAATTAAAAAAATTTTTTTTTACATTCCTTTTATTTAAATTTCTATCGTTGTTATTATTATTATTATTATTATTATTATTATTATTACTATTTCAAATGTTATTTCAAAACGTTATTAAATCTCTAGTTTTAGCTTGTGCTGCTTCAACTGCTGTTGTTGCTTCCCCAGTCAATCATTTACATCATATGCATAAGAGAGATGTTGTTTATGTTACTGAAACTGTTCTTGTTACAGTTGGTGGTTCAAATACTGAATTAGCTAGTGCACCAGCTGCAACTCAAACAACTATTTCTAATCAAGCAACTGAAGGTACTCAAACTGCTTATGCTTATTCAGTTACTGTCCTTCAAGATTCCGCAGCTTCCGAATCTGCTCAATATAAGGCTTTCGAAGCTCAAGCTGTTGCAGGTACTTCTTCTTCTTCTTCTGTTGCAACTACTTCTACATCTTCTACTGCTGCTGCTGCTGCAACTTCTTCATCTTCTGATTCATCATCATTCTCTGCAGGTGCAAAAGGTATTACTTATTCACCATATAATAATGATGGTACTTGTAAAGATTTAAGTTCTGTTAAATCTGATTTAGCTAAATTAGCTGATTTCTCATTAATTAGATTATATGGTGTTGATTGTAACCAAGTTGAAAATGTTCTTCAAGCAAAAGCTTCAAGTCAAAAATTATTCCTTGGTATTTATTACGTTTCAGAACTTGAAGCTGGTATTGAACAAATGTCAACTGCTATTTCAACTTATGGTTCTTGGAGTGATGTTCATACTGTTTCTATCGGTAATGAACTTGTTAATGATGGTGAAGCTACCGTTAGTCAAATTGGTGAATATATTTCAACTGCTAAATCACTTTTAACTTCTGCTGGTTATTCTGGTCCTGTTGTTTCAGTCGATACTCATGTTGCTATTATTGCTAATCCAGGTTTATGTGAATTCTCCGATTATATTGCTTTCAATGCTCATGCTTATTGGGATGGTTCAGTTGTTGCTAGTGGTGCAGGTCCATGGTTATTATTACAAATGCAAAGAGTTTCAACTGCTTGTGGTAAGGATGTTATGTGTGTTGAATCTGGTTGGCCACACGAAGGTGATGCAAATGGTGTTGCAATTGCAAGTTCTTCTGAACAATCATCTGCTATTAGCTCAATCGAATCAACTTGTGGTAGTGATACTGTTCTTTTCACCGCTTTTGATGATTTATGGAAAAGTCCAGGTTCTAAAGGTGTTGAACAATACTGGGGTATTTACTAAGTATGTTAACTAACCCAATAACTTTTTTTTTCTTTTAAGTCACATTTTTCGAATGGGTTATTACTACTATTATTTTTCTTTTTTACATACCCACTTATCTTAAAATATATATAAATATTTTTCACTCTTTATTTTGATTCCCTATATATTTTAAATACTAAATTGAGAACTCGTATTCTAAAAAAAAAAAAAAAAAAAAAAAAAAAAAAAAAAACGAGGAATCAAAAAAGAAAAAAAAAGAACAAAAGAGATAGAAAAGAAGAAGTTAGCCACCATCTTTCTTCTTTTATTAGTACAGAATTTCTGTTTTTAAACAGAATCGGCTATATTATAACAACTTAAAATGATTTTCATTACGAAGACAAAAGTATTTGCTGTTGCCAAATTATCAGCTAGAAGAATGTACAGTGCACCAGCTGGACTGGATATGGCAGAGAAACACATTTACGAAAAATTAGAAAAGGAATTAGCACCAAAAGTTCTTGAAGTACGTGATGTATCAGGTGGCTGTGGCTCAATGTATGCAATTAATATAATAAGTGACAAATTTAATGGAATATCTATGGTTAAACAACATAGACTTGTTAATACAATACTTAAAGAAGAAATTAGTAGTTGGCATGGATTGCAGTTAAGAACTAAAGCTGCTGATAAATAAGTAAATAGATAGATAGATAGATGTGTACATAAATAAATATATCAATATATTATTCCTAATCAAAACACTCAGTTTATTATTTTTCTACATCGGATTTTTATATATAATTATTTTAATTCAATATACATATATAACTTAATTAATGAATAAGGATTGGACTAATTATCAATAACTTCTTCCTTTTCTTCAATGACAACTTCCTTAACAGTTTCAACGACTTCATTAGCAATAACTGTGTTGTGTTCAACAATCTTCAAATTTTCTAATTTAGAAACAACTTCCTTTCTATATTCAGTCCATTCAGCTAATAATTGTTTTCTCTTTATAATTAATTCACGTAATGCAGCATTGGTTTCCATTGTATCAGATTCTTCAAATTGAGCAGCAAATTCTTTCAAATTCTTTCTAACTCTCTTCTTGTCATTTGAACTTAATAAAGATGCTGGTCTTGGACGCCATTGGAATTCTTTAAATGCATTAATTTGTTCTTCCTTTAATAAATGTCCAACTGAATCAAAAATTTTATAACCATTTCCAACTTTCGTCTTCCAAGTTGAAGAAATAGCTGCAACAAATCTACCTGATGATTCCCATTGTAAATCACATAAACCTGCAAAATCATGAGTTGATAATAATTTTAAGTTTGATCCAACTTTTGAATTTTGATCTTTTGGTTTCTCACCATCAAATTCAACATCATAAAATTTAAGTTGTGTTGATGGTAATCCAAATGATGTTAAAACAACAAAACGTCCATGAGGTGCCCAACTAATATCTAAGAATGAATTTTGAACTGATGTTAATGGAACCCATTTCTTTAATGTACTTGCACTTTTACCAGTACCAACTTTAACTTCTTCAACATCAAAAAATGTTGTTGTATTAGAATCTGTTGCAACATTAGAATTGGAAATTTCACCTTTATCAGGTTTTGAAACTGTAATAAATTTATTTGAATGTGGTTCCCATTTAAAATTTAAAATTAAATCTTGTAGTTCGATTTTATCAACTGGTATATCTTTCTCGAAAACTTGGAAGATATCCAAATTTGAGAAAAATGTCTTTTTAGATTTTGTGTGTCTTGTAACATTACAACATAAATATTTACCAGTATCATGCCAAATTAATTTAATATCTTTAACTTGAACTAATGGAATTGTTCTTAAAACTGATTTATTAGGTATTTGCATAACTGAAACTTTAGCTGATTGATTATCAGATTCTGGAGTCCAATATGAAATGACTGTATCTAATGGATCAGTCTTTTTAGAATTTGCTAATTTAACACCACTTGGTGCAAATTCAAAATCTTGAAGATTATCAATTTTAACTAATTTTTTATCCAATAATTGGAAATCTTTCTCAGTTTCATAAATTGCAATTGCATCAGGACCTTGTCTTGCACAAAATTTATCATCATATGACCATTTAATTAATGGCCATGGCATTCTAGTTGCATTTTCTAAATTAGGTGGTAATGCAAATGATTTAACTGGTAATCCAACAGAAATATCCCAAATAACTAATTTCTTACCAACATCTTCAGATTTAAATGGATAATCTTTACGCAATTCTTCTCTTAATTCCATTGGGTCCATAATTGGTTCTGGTGATAATGTAACTAAATATTTTTCATTTGGTGAAAAATCAATTAATCTAACACCTGGATGTAAATGTCTATGAATTCTTGTAAATTCTGGTCCACCCCAAGATTGAACACCTTGTGGGAACATTGAGAATAAATATTTACCCTTTGGTGACCATTTCATAAATGTTGAAGTCCATTGTGTACGTGGTTCAATAACAGGTTCATTTTCTAGATTCTTTTTAAACCAATAAACACCAACTGATTGATTATAATTAATTAAAAATTGATCACGAGTTTTAGAATCTAATAACCATGAATTTAAATGTCCAACTTCTTTAAATTCAGGGAATTCAGGTTCTTCAAATTCATCTGAAATTTTACCTGATAAGACATGTTCTTCAACATCTGATAATTTATTAACCAACAATCTATGTTTAACATCTAATTTTTTACCATTTAATTGAGAAACAGCTTTTGATGCTTCAATAGGATTTGAAAATCTAATAATTAAATAACCTTTTGTTTTGCCATCTTCTAATGGTAAATATAAATCTTCAACTGTACCACATTGTGAAAATAACTTTGTTAAAACCTTCTTTAAGACAGGTGCTTTTGATTCTGGTGCAACTGGTGCACCATCACATAAAACACATCTATCAACTAAACGATCATCTGATTTGACTTGATATTTAGCCTCTAAATCGGAAAAATCAAGTCCTGATAAATCAACGCTACTTTCGTCAAATACTGGAAGTTCCATTTCCACACTCATGTTGTTTCCAAATATAGATGTAGATAGATAGGTATTTAAATAAGAATGTAAATTATTCAACACTTTCGTTAAATGCAAACACAAAAAATTTTCGACGATGTGAAAATTGAAAAATTTTGAATTAAAAAAAAAATCAAAAAAAAAAATTGAAAAAAAAAAAAAAAAAAAAATTTTGAAACTGTCTGGTGCACGGAGTTTTGAATTTTGTAATTTGTTCTTTCTTTCTCCTTTCTTTTATGAAACAATTGATTTTGTAACATGAATTTGGATTTCAGGGCTTCTAATTTGGACAGGTTATAGAATACATTATACTTGGAGAATTTTCCTTTTTTGCTGGAAATATCATGGTTCAACAGCTTTCTTTGACTGCACAAGTACCTTCCGGAAAAGTACAACGCTTGTTGTTGACTTTACAAGCCTTAACTGGTAATATTCAACATTCAATGCATCAACATACAGTTATTTTAAGACCAAGATACCCATTCATACCTGAAATTATTCCTGGAAAAGTTGTTCAAATTGAGAGCTATCGTGTGAGAATGAACAGAATTTGGGAAGATGGCTACCCCTCGAAATTTGAACATTCAACTATAGCTGGAGATGAAATTTTGGGTGAATCGATAACTAAACCTAATGAAAATATAAATGATTCCATTTGGACATTACAATTATCGGATATCCCAGCTGGTGGTAAAAACTTGGCATTGATACAAAACATATATGAGACTACAATATATCAAACGGATGATGTTATAGGTTATCTGGATGAATTAGGTTACATGCATGAAACTGAATTTTGGACTAATGGAGTTCGATTTTATTATGGTAATTCAATCATCGAACTTACAAAATTATACGTTTTAGATAAAAAGAATAATGCTGAAACAATTGAAGATGTGGATATGAAAGATGTTGATCATAATAAATCCGATGCTATTAAAAACGATTTATCAAATCTTAAGCTTTTAGATCCGTCAGAAACTTGTCATTTAAAAGCTTATGTTAATATAGGCGCATTGAATGATTTAGAAAATGTTAATCTAGGTTTAAGACAGTTGGAATCACTACAAAGAGAATTATCTGAAATAATACAATTACATATACCTGATAGGACAACTATGGACAGCAGAATAAATTCTAGAATTGCAAATACTGGCTCAAAACGTGTATAGTTTTTGCATTTCTCACAAGTTATATAGATAATGTAAATAGATAGCTCATTTGATGTATTAAAATTAATATATAATATACTGTACAATATACTCACTTTACTATAAACAATATACATGTAATTCATCATTAGATGATTATCTAATTTACATCATCGTCATCATCATATAAACCACCATTCATTTTATATTCCCCTTCAATTTCACCTTCATCAAAATCTTCAAAATCTTCAAAATCCTCAAATGTTGGTTGATTATTAGAAATTTTCAAATCATTTGACGACGTCATTTGAGCTTGCGCAGTCGGTGGAATTTGATTAAACTGTTGAAATTGTTCAAAGTTTTGATGTTGCACTGGCTCTTGTTGTGATTCATAATATGCGTTGTTAAAACCATTCATATGACTAGGTGATTGAATATTCACATTGTTATTAACATTTTGATTTGAAAAATTTAAGTTTTGTTTTTTCGTGCCACCTTTCAATAATTGAAGAATGGCAGATGATGGATTTAATTGTTCCATTGGATGCAATGGAATAGAATTTTGCATTGGACCTGTTTGGAATTGTTGTTGCATTGGTGGTAAAGATTGCTGGTTTTGCTGGAAAATATTTCCTGAAAATACATTAGGACTCAAAGAATTTGTCTGTTGAGAGTTATTAATATTTGCCATTAAAGGAGTCGATTCTGTCTCCTTCATTTGTGAAGGGTTCTTTAAAATATCTAATAGACAAGCAGATGAAGACTGACTTGATGGCATATGTAATTGTGATGATGGTTTCTGTATTTGTTCCATTTGTGGTGTAGAAGGTTTTACGGAATGCAACAGGCTTAAAAGTTCATTTGACTTTGTTTCATTAGTAATTGAAACATCAGTTTTAACTGGGGTTGATGATCTCTTTTTTAAAATATTTAATAAATCATTTGAATGACTATTAGAAGAATTTATACTTTTTTCGCTCAAAGATGGAGTTTCAGGACGGCTATAAATTCCAATATTTCCTTGCGATGCATTGCCATTGTTTAATTCAGATTTTCTTTGTAAAATGTTTAAAAGCTGTGATGAAGGATCTTTGTTCTTACTTTCATTTGGACTGGTCAATAAATTCAGTGAATCAATTGGAACTGGAGTTCTACTTCCACTAGATGATGTTTGTCTCCTTTCATCAATGTTTGGTCTTGGTGAAATTATACTAGCAGTAGTGTCTTCACTGGTAAATTTGTCTGTATTTGTTTCAAAACCAGTATTGGAGGTGAATTTATCAACAGTTGATTTTTTTAATAATACAACCGGCTTTCCGGATTTAGATGGTTTTGAGTTAGAGATATCACGATTGGTTGAATCGTTGGCAGGTTTGGTAATATCAAATTGTTCTTTAATTTCTGTAATTTTTTCTGTATGTTGCTTAGCAAATTGATTTTTAGTTTCAAAAATAGGACTATCTGTTTTTTCACGTTTTAAAATCTTTACAGTTCCGGTCGGAGATACTGATTTGCTACCATCGGTGGCAGTACTGACACTAGGGGCATCTTTTTTTAATAGATTTAAAAGTTGAGAACTATTGGATTTCTTTGACTCTTTTGGTTGAGGTTTTGATTTCAATATACTCAATAATTCTTTACTGTTAGCATGTTGCTCAGGCTTCTTGTTAGATAAGGCAAATTGAGGTTTAGAAAATGATGATGCAGATGGCGCCAATGCCATTCCTTGGGGTGCTAAATGATTCATTAATGGCTGAGGTAAAGTTGGATTAACAAATGGTAATGGTGGTTGTATACCAAATGAAGCATTCGGTAGTGCCATTGGAATGTATGGATTAAACATTTGTAATGGGAATGGGTTATGGGCATGAAGTGGAATCATCTTATTTTGTAAATAAGGTAATAAATTAGGAGGAAATGAACCAAATGGTTGTTGTTGCGACTGTAATGGAAATTGTTGAATTGGAACCGATGATTGTTTTAATTGTTGTTCTAATTGAATATTTTGATTAGATTGTTCAACGTTTTCATTAGCTGATTGATTATTCTTAGCAACGCTTTGAAGCATAGAAAGTAAAGCTCTACCGGGATCAACAACTTCAGTTTCTTCATTTTTAACCAAATTTTCGTCAATACCCAAAATTTTCTTTAATTGAATAGTTGCTAATCTCTTTAATTCTTCATCACTCTCATCACTCTTCATTCTCCTTATATATGAAAGAATAGATTTAAGCATGGAACCAACAAGGTAAAAATTACTAGTATTTTTAACTGCTTTAGTTAAATACTTGATATCCATCCATTTAACATCAACAATTTCATATCTAACTTTTGGAATAAATACCGTGTCATCAGGGACACCGCTAACAATATATATTTTATAATTTTTACCTTTGATCGTCCTTTCAACAAATTCATCTTCATTAATCAAATCTGATGCATCAAAACCAGTTTCTTCTTCTAATTCTCTCAAAGCACAATCTAAATCTTTTTCACCTTTTGAAATTTTACCCCTAGGGAATCCCCATGATGAACTTTCAATGCCTTTAACTAATAGCATTTTATCCATTGAAGAATTTAATAGAGCACAACCTCTAACTGGAATGGTGGATTTATACTTACCAAATTGCGAAAGTGCTTCTGAAGGATCTCCCCATTTCCAAATTAAAGGGCATTGTTCAATTAATTTGTTTGTAAATTGTTTCATTTTCATTGATGGTAAAAGTGGATTAAGTGTTCTCAAAAAATCTTGATAAAACCAATGTGCTTCTTCAATTTGAAATAAAACACGTTCAATTGATGAAAGATCCTCTTCGGGACAATTCACAACAAAACGAACTAGTAGATCTTCAAGGCATCTTTCAAGTGTTTCGTCAACAAACCCTTCTCTTAATGGTATTGACATATTTTTTTTCCTTAAAGTATAATAGTATTATATAAATAAAATTTCTCAAAAATTTCTCAAAGATTTCCCAAAATAAAAAAATATTTTTCCAAAGTTTTTAGTAAGATAACAGACATCAACTTATTTAACTTACTAACAAATGAATTAATTGAATGAATGGTTTTAGTAATTGACAACTAATTTACATGTTGAATGTAATAAACCAAAAATTGAAAACGTCGACAAAATAAAAAAAATATAAAAAATAAAAAAAATTACAATTATAAAATCGTCGCGTCGATTGAAACCTTCATGAATTTTCGGCCTAACAGATAAAAGTAGACATTTTGTTTGTTTTACCCTAATGGTGATATGAAATGAATTCTTTCTTGATCAGTTAGAAATTTTAATTGCCAAAAATGAAGAGGCTCGATTATGGTACTTTTGTTTAAAATTTTAAAAGAGTTAGAATTTATTAAAAAGCTGGTGAAACTGTTCTTTAATTAGTTTATATCTTTTTTATTCTTCAAAGAAAACATTAAACGATTTGCAGAAGAAAAGATTACTAAATAAGCATTTACTTTCGATAACCACTGTTGAAATGTGATTGGTAGTCTCAAGCTTCATATTACATCCAGAATTTTCAGGAAGAGATAGAAAATACTGAACAAAAATATCAGTTTCTTTGTTAAGTGATTGAAAGCTCATAAATAGATTGAAATTTCCTGTTTATATTTCATTTATAGCTTACAGTTATTTTATATAGTTTCTTTAGGCAAGTAAAATAACTATCTACCAGAGGATATGAGTACTAGCAACCACAAAACTATTTGAATGAGTGTATTTATGCTATCTGAAACCAATAATTCTTCAAGCTACATGGTGTAAAATATGAAACACTCGATCAGGATTCAAAGGTTATGAATAATACCTTTGTCATTAGATAACGTAAAGGTTCGGCTAGATCTTTAGATTATACTGGATTAAATGTAATGCCATGTGACGGTAAGACAAAGAAAACAAACAATGTATGTGTCACTCTTCAGCTTTCATGAATACCGCAAATATCTTAAAAATAATTTGTATTTTTATATTTTTCATTTGATTAAACAATTTTTTTAAAATATAAAGATGTCAAAATTTACCCAAAAATTTCCACGCTAAAATTTTTTCATGTTTTATTAGGTAATGATAGTCACGTGCATGATCTTTGCTTTAGATGTCTTTTATTTTTTCAACTCAACAAATTCCTTGTTAGCTCAGTCGGTAGAGCGTTCGGCTTTTAAGAATTCTTTAAGAAGTCGACCGAAATGTCCAGGGTTCGAGCCCCTGATAAGGAGTTTCACCAATATTTTTTTGATTTTTTACAATTTCCATAATATTTTTTAATTTTTATACTATTGACGTTTTTTTTTTAAATATTGATCTATCGTGTTCTTTTAATTCATAAAGTATTTTTATCTTTTAAGAGGAGGATCCGTCATTGTCTGACACATTAAAAAGATTAATCGAAAAACTTGTGAAAAAATGATGCCAGGAATGCCAGGAATGCCGGATCCTAAAATCCAAGTGGAGGTTGATCCAACTGAAGATACTGAATGGAATGATATTTTACGTGCAAAGGGAGTCATTCCACAGAAGGAACCTGATCCATCAGAACAACTTGAGGAGGTATTAGCCGAGGCAGTTGCTAAACAACATGAAAATAGATTAGAGGATTTAGATTTGGACGAATTAGATGCCCTTGAAGATGAAGAAGATGAAGATTTCCTTGAAATTTATAAACAAAAGAGAATGGCGGAAATGAGGAAACTTGCAAGTGATGAAAAATTTGGATCTGTTTATCCAATTTCCAAGCCAGAATGGCAAAAAGAAGTTACTGATTCATCTAAAGAAAATACTGTATTTGTACATCTTTCAAGTGAAAGTCAAATACAATCACGTTTATTAAGCGTTTTATTACGATCAGCAGCGATTAAATTTAAAGATATTAAGTTTTGTGAAATTGAAGGTAGGAGGGCAATTGAAGGTTATCCTGACAAAAATTGTCCGACTATATTGATATATAAAGATGGTGAATTGGCTAAACAATTAGTTACATTATTAATGTTGAATGGAAATGATACAGCTTTAAAAGATATCGAAGCTTTATTGGTAGACTTGAATTGTATTAGTGAAAAGGATAAAAGGCTAATAATAAACCAAGATGAGGATCAAGATTTACAAGATTCTCACAGATTAAGGTTTCAAAAGAAAAGTTTACACGGTAGGCATAGCAATTTCCATGATGAAGATGAAGATGACGATGACGACGATTTCTTCGACTAGATTTTGTAAATTTATAGATAATTTTGTAATATATGACAATTTTTGGTCAAGAATATTATGTAAATATAAATTAAGGAATTTAAACATTTTATAAAATATTATGATTTTTAAAACATTTAGAGTAAATCAAGAGTTGATGAAAATGTTCTTTTTTTTTTTTAAAAAAAAAATCACATATTATCATAAATACAGTACACCAACATATAAGCATTAACCTTTTTCACTTCAGATTCAGTTACTCTGGTAATTGTAGCATCATCAAATTTGAACCATGCACCACTTATGTTTTTCACATAAGCAAGATAATGACCAGTGTTAACATTTCCTAAATGACAGATTATGCCGAAAAGCTCATAATTTGTAATTTGCTTGCTGTCCATTGAGTCTGATACATAATCTCGAACATCGAGAATCATTGGTATATCAATATGATAATCAATTTTTGAACTAACCCCAATATGCTCAAATCTTTTTAATTGAATACTCAGAATCGGTGGTAATTTATTTAAATGTAATCGTTTAGTAACTTTTGTCCTCTCCTTACATGATGAACATTCATATAATACATCTAACTCTTCAACTCGGGTATATTTACGAAAACATGAATGCAAATCTTTAAGTGAAACCTTTTCATTATTTTGTTTATCTTGAATTTCCAATGATACATCTAACATTGGATCTTCAATTTTCCTATTTGTACCACAAACAGTACAAGTTAAAGTACTCTCTAAAGTACCTGAAAAAATTCTATGAATAATACAATCGCAGTTTGAATTATGAGATTGGAATGGTTTTCGTGATTCAAATTCTAATGCTGGTGTACTCTCTTTATTTTTAATATATTTAGAACTTTTAGTATCATTTTTATGAATTTGATGAATCAAAAATTGCCAAAATTCATGTGCATCTTGTTCAGTATAACCAGCAAGAGATCTTTTAACTCTCCAAGCTGTCTCTATAAATGATGTTAAACCATATCCAATAATAGCAGGATTTGTGAAAAAATCTTGATATATCTCATTCAAACAACATGACATACACTCACCCCGTGGTTTTGTACAATCTGAATGAGCACCACTTAAATAATAACGTTTTAAAAATGGATTATGTATTATTGTTTGTAATATTGCTGACATAAAACAAGTTGAACCTAAATTGATAAATCCACGCAATCCAGTACTTTCTTTAAAAGATGGAAGGCGTGATGACTGAATAATGAGCTCACGTTTTTCATTATCATGTTCAGTTTCAAAATATGGCAGTCCTGAATAGCATTTTAAAAATCCAGATGATTTAAATGCATTATATCTGATACGTTCAAGAAGTGGATGAGATATTAAATCTCCACATTTAAGACATATAAGTTCACAATTATCAGGATTTATTCCTGTAAGAAAATAAAAACAAGCAGAAAAAAGGTTCAATATTAGTATTCCTGAAGATTTGAAGGAAAAAGAAAAAAATTAAAAAACCAAAAAATAAGAAACAGAAAAAAAAAATTAAATCAATTGTCTAAAACTTACCAAAAACATGTCCTGAATTTTTTGCATGTGAATAAGCATGACCTTTTGCCCAACAACCAATATTTGTACATTGTAAACACATATAAATATTATTATGAATATCATTATTTTCACCTTTGAAAAACGAATCTTGACAATCTTTACAACGTAAAATACGAGATCTTGCCTTTTGTAGTAAATTTATGCTAACCTTCTCCCCCTTTCGAGTAAAATATCCGGATAAAGGAGCAGTCGTTCTATCATTATATTTATTCTTTGTTTGAAATCCAACAATAACAATTCTAACACCAGCAGCATAAGTTTTCAATACAGCATCTCGAGAAGCCGAACTTAAAACTTTTGAAAGGTGAGAACAAGGTGGTAAAGTCATATAAGAGTCAAGTGATTCAGAATCTGATGGTAATAAACCCCTTGTAGATAATGAATGATTGTTACCATTCATCATTTTTTTTGGAGAATTTTTATTATTTGATGTTGAGCCATTAGTAATAGATGGTACGGTCTTTTGAGGAATTGATTTGCCCGGAACAGATTTATTTGAAATTGATTTGCTCGGTACTGTTTTACTTGGAACAGTTTTACTTGGAATTGACTTTTTGGCTGATGTTGATTTTGCCATTGTGTGTGTATTAATGTATAAATTGTTTAAGGTTTCAACACCTTTCTTCTTTTTCTTCTCTTTCTAGGGTCAAATGCCAATTTTGATTGATCAAAATGATTAAAATAAAAAGCAGTTAAAAGTATAAATAAATAACAATTTTTTTTCTATCCCAATAAATTCTCCAATTTCCGGATATATTCAAAAAGTAAATAATGTATAAAGATTAGAAGAAAAGAAAGGAGGAAATAAAAGGAGAAAAATAATCCAATCAAGGGATCAATCAATCAATCAAAAAAGAAAAAGAGAAAGAAAAAGAAAAAGTAAAAGGAGAAAAAAAAAATTCTCTGCCGCTATACATATTTTCAGACATGTTCTGTCAGATACGAGGAGACGGTCTTAAAGATATATAATTATATATAGATATGAAAAAAAAAATATTTTACAGCAGTATTAAAACTATATTATTATTATTATTATTATTATATATATATATATATTGAGAATACACAGAATTTATGAACAATAGATATTAGTAAATTATTAAACAAAAAAGGAGTCAACAAAAGAAAAAAAAGAACGGAAAGTAAAGTAGAAAAGTGTTCAACACGAAGCAAAGAGAGATGATGCGATGACACAAGTAATATTGAAGCCGAATAGCATTGAGTTAAAATTAATGGTGGTAATATAAATATAAGTGGATTTTATTCTATTTTATTTTATTTTTATATATCTTTTTTTTTAATTTTTAATTTTTTTCATTGAATTTTGATTTTAAATTTGATTTTTTTTCTTTAGTTTTAGTTTTAGTTTTATTTTTTTATTTTGGATCATAATCAAAAAATATTAAACATTTCAACAAAATCACCAATAACTTTCCTTAAACCCATAAGAACCTGCCTTAAAGGTTGAGGAATCAGTGGATGCCAAACCAATCTATTGATTTGAGCATCATAATTTTGAATTTGACTACGTGTGTAATTATCAACGGTATATCTTGCACGTAAGAAAGCAACTGTAATAATAAATAAAATTACAGATTTTAAATCATAACGAAATTGAGCTGTACCACCACTTGAAGATCTCCAAAATCTACCTAATGCAATTTTAAAGAAAATTTTAATTAATGGACCAATATAAAAAGTAACTAATAAAACTTCTGTATTTGATGCAAGCATCCTTGACCTTTCATTAAATAAACGATTAAAATGAATTATATTTGAACACCATTTTTGTTTTGTTGATGAAGATAAATATGGAAGATAAGGTATTATACTAGATTGTGTATATTGTGATGCATGAAAAATTGCATAAATTGCAAATGGATAAAGAGTTGATGGGTTGATTGCACCAAACAATGAAGTTGCGAATAACCAATGTGAAAATGCAAATAGTAAATATTGAACATTTTCATCACGTAAAATATTAATATTTGTTGATGATTTGTTTTTATTAACATCAGTACTAGTGCCAGCATTAGATTCTGAGTTATTATTAGGATTAGTATTAGTATTATTCTTATCATTTTTATTATTATTTCTTTTACTGTTGGTATTATTTTCATTATTTTCATTATTATTATTATTATTACCTGAATCATTATTCTTTTTCGAAGAACGAACTAATAAATGTTCAATTAAATGCCATAATTGACCGACAAAATAAGCAATTGGTTTATTTTTATAAGTTTGTCTTAATATTATCAAATATGTTATCAATATTGATAATAAAGATAAAGAATAATATCTTATAGTAATTGGACTTGTAGTACCACGAAATGTTGAATTAATCATACATAAGGCTGTAAACCATAAGGTTGAAACCAATGTTAAGTACCAATAAAATTGGGCACCTTTTGATAATTTTTTAATTTGTAGTAATAAAGTCTTTGGTGAAGTAGATTTCCTTACTTCAACGTTGGAATTGTCGTTCATTATAAAACCAATACTGATTTAATTATTAAAATGTGTTTTAATTGGACTTTAATGATACAATAATCTATTTCTCTTTCCTTATGTTCTTGTATAACCAGAAAGAAAAAAAAAAGTAAAAATTTAAAAAAAAAGAAGAAAAACTTATAAACTTAAAATTAAAATTAAAATTAATTTGATCGTCCAAAAGAAAAGAAAAGAAAAAGAAAAAAAACAAAAAAAAACGTTCGTTAACCAAAAAAAAACAAAAAAAAAATTAATTTTTGTACGCACCTACAAAAGGAGCGAAAATTTCAAATTTAATTAATTTCTATTAAAATTAAGGAACTTTTCATTATTTGACGATAATTTCTTCTATTGTCATTATTATTATCAGATAATGGCATATTTTTAAATTTATCACAACTGCATCCACAAACTATAAATTTATTTTTCCAAATTGCAGTTTTAACAACACTTAATGGGAAACCTCTGCAAATTTTAATACGTTTTTTTAAATTAATATCCCAGAGGCATAAACTACCTTCAATACTATTATTATTATTATTATTATTATTATTATTACCACCATATCCTGTAGTAATTAAATATTTATCAATTGTATTTAATGAATAAATTGGTGCAACCAATATATTATTATCATTTAATGTAGTACGATGAGCTTTAAAAATAAACTTATTTGGATCTTCAGAAATTATTAAACCTGATGGATTCGTTGAAGAATTTGAAATTGGTGCAGATTTAGCAGCTGTATTTATAGTTACAGTTGGTTCAGTTTGTGAATCGATTTTAGTTGTAATTATTGAAACTTTACCTTCAATTCCTGATTGTGCATATGTAATAAAATGTGGGAAATCAATTAAATTTTTAATATTATCTATAATTTTTAAATCCGTTGTAATTGGATATTTAAAACCTGATTCTTGAATCGTTAAATTTATAAAATTTTTACTTGACAAATCAAAAATTTGATTTTCACCTTTACTTGTAGCAATTATTAAATAATTTAAATATAAATCAAATGTCTGTATCTTTGAATCAATTTTAATTAAATCAATTTTAATCAAATCTGGTAAATTATACATCATTAAATAACCTTTTAAAGTTGCAATTATTAAAATATTTAAATCTTCATTAATTTTAAATTTTTGAAAATTATCATCATTTTCATCCATTAAATTTAAGTGTAAATTTAACTCATTAAATGAATTTGAATTGATTAAATCAATATTATCAGTAAATGAAATACAATTTGGATGTAAAACATAGATTAAATTTTCAAAACAAACAATTGAAAGAATCGGATATTTAAATTGCCAATTTCGTGGTTCTTTACTGAAAATTGTATCATATACAACCAATTCACCAGAAATTGAACCTACTAATAATTTACCATTATATGTGAATTCTAATGCTGTTATAAAACTATTTGGTGGATTTGGTAGATTAGTTTGTGAAACAACATTCATATTATTAGAATTATAATATCAATACTGATGATACTATAATAAATAAATACCAAAATATCAAATAAATATCAAATAAATAAATAAATAAATAAAAAAAAATAAAAAAATAAGAAAAATAAGAAAAATAAAAAAAAGAAAAGAAAAAATAAAGAAAATTAAAAAATTTCCGGCATCCCGATGTAAAATTCACGGAAATTGCCGAATTTTTCTCTTCTTATCGTATTTTTCTTCTCTTCGATTGTTGCCTGCCCTCTTTACAATTTTTATTAATTTATTAAAAGTTTTTTTTCTTCTTCTTCTGCTTCTTTTTTTTTTCTTTCTTTATCTTTTTTTTTCTTTTTTTATCCGATTTCTTCTTTTACTCCTACTTTATTAACTCAATTCACTTTCTTATTATTATAGTTTGAGAAAAAAAAAATAATAATATAGTATAAAATAATGTATTTTTTTGAAACTCCAGAAAAGAAGAGATATATTCAAGTTCTTTGTGCTGTTATTTGGTGTCTTTTCGGTGCTGGTCCAATTTTTGGTTTTGCAGCTTTGAAACCAACACTTATAGATCAAGGTATTTATGAAGATGTTTGTGAAATTTCTAATTCAACAGATTCAATCTCTAATAATATGTTTACAACTTTTTTAACAACTTTAACTCCAATTTCAACTGAAAATTTTAAAACTGAAGGTTTCATATCAAAATGTACTTCTCAAGATTTAAAATTAAATATGATGTTCACAATTGGTGCTGCACTTACAAATGTTTCAGCTTTAATTGTTGGTCGTACCCTTGATACTTATGGTCCTCGTATATGTGGTTTAATCGGTGCTTTTTTCCTTTTATTAGCTTGTACTGTTTTCATTAATGCAAAATTAATCACTTCAATGGAACTTTTTGATCCTTATTTAATTGGTTATTCATTCATGTCTCTAGGTGGCCCATTCTCCTATATTTCATCTTTTCAATTATCTAATGCTTTCCCTGAAAAATCTGGTTTAGTACTTGCCCTTTTGACTGGTGCTTTTGATACTTCATCAGCCGTCTTCCTTTTTTACAAAAAAATTTATCTAAGTTATCCAGAATTTTTCAAATTAGAAACTTTTTACAAATTTTATTTATTAGTTCCAATTTTTATTATTATCGTCCAGATTCTCGTTATGCCTTCAGAATCTTATTTAACTCCACCACCCGAATTAATACCAAATCCAACAGATGAACAACGTGCTCTGTCAATTGCTGCAGCTCAAGAAAATAATTTACATTCATCATATAATGAAGAATTAAATGATGATTCAACTCCTTTAATTAGACCAACAACAACTAGACGTCGCTCTTCACTTGGTGATGCTTATAAATCAGTTTATATTGAAGAAGAAGTTGAAGATGCAACAAAATCTAAAACTGAATTATCTTATTCAATTTTCGGTATTTTACATGGTTATTCAGCTTCTTATCAATTTAAAACTTGGTGGTTTATTCTAATTTGTTTATTTGCAACAATTCAAATGCTTAGATTAAATTATTTCGTTGCAACTGTTAATTCTCAATATGTTTATTTGTTTGATTCTTATAAAATGGCAAATTCACTTAATAAAATTTTCGATATTGCTTTACCTTTAGGTGGTGTTGTTTCAATCCCATTTGTTGGTATGTTCCTTGATAATTTTTCAACTTCAATTGTTTTAGCTGCTTTATTAGCAGTTTCATTATTAATTGGTATTTTAGGTGTTATCCAACATTCTTTTGTCTCTGGTGTTGTTAATGTCTTAATCTTTGTCGCTTATCGTCCATTCTTTTATACAAGTATTTCAGATTATTGTGCAAAGGTTTTCGGTTTTGAAACTTTTGGTACAGTTTATGGTTCAATCATGACAGTTGCTGGTTTTATCAACTTTTTACAAAGTGTTTTAGATAAACTTACTCATACAACTTTTAAAATGAATCCAATACCTTTGAATTTATTATTACTTGCAATTACAATTGTTATCGGTGGTGCAACTGTTGCATATGTTACAGTTCAAACACGTATTTATGCACTTCAAAAATTTAAAGGATCAAATCTTGATGACAATGAAGTAGATACCGAAGCTGATAATTGATTATATTAAGCTATACTGCTATACTATACTATACTATACTATACTATATATTTTTACATTTATTTAATTAATTCATTGATTAATAATAATTATAATTTATTCCTTTTTAATATGAGTAGCAATGGAAACGTCGACAGACGCAAGAATAATACGGCAAGATTAAAGTTTTTTTCTTTTTTTCCCCTTGGAAAAAAAAAAATTCACTCCAAGAAAAAGATTAAGCAGATTTTGTAATGCCGTTTATTTTTTCATTTTTTTTAGTTTTTCCACATTATAGATTAGTATGATTTGATTTGCATTGTATTAGAATCGATTATACTGTTATTAGAATGATATTAGAGGATGATTTTGATTCTGATTTGTACAAATTACAACCAGAATTACTGATAGATGAGAATGAGATTGACGATACTGGATTTGATCAAGGTGTGAATTTTGAAAAAGATCAATGTTTAGAAGGGGGGAACCTTGAAAAGGGTGCAATATTAACCGGTAAGAAACTATATATATGTGTTTTTGCAAATTGTTGTTGTTTATTTTTAGTTGCACTTGATCAAACGATTACAATGACAATTTTATCAACTATTTCGAAACAATTTTCATCATTTTCTGAAATTACTTGGGTTACAACTGCATTTGTTTTACCACTTGGTTGTTTATCACAAATTTGGGGGAAATTTTCAATAATATTTGGTAGGAAAATGACAATGCTTTCAAGTATGTTGATCTTTGAAATTGGAAGTTTAGTTTGTGCATTGGCAAATTCAATGAATAGTTTAATCGGTGGTAGAGTCATTCAAGGAATTGGTGGTGGGGGTATAATGTCATGTGTTTATATTATTGCTTCTGAAATTACAACAAATGATAAAAAACCTATTCTTTTCTCTTTGAATGGTGCAGTTTTTGCAATTTCAAGTGTATTAGGTCCAATAGTTGGTGGTTTATTATCTGAAATAAGTTGGAGATGGTGTTTTTGGATTAATTTATGCTTTGGTGGATTTATCATACCACTATTTTATTTCAGCTTTGGATCAGACTGGGAAGGTGATAAAAATTTTGAGGCAATAATGGCGAAATTGTTACAGATTGATTATATAGGTACAACTTTGATGGTTTCATCGTTGGTTTTACTTCTTTTGGGTATTAGTTTAGGTACTTCTTATAGATGGAATGATCCAGCATGTATTTCTTCTTTTACAATTGGTGGTTTATTATTCATTGCTTTTAGTTTTTGGAATTTTAAATTTAGTAAAAAACCAGTTTTACCTCCTGTTTTAGCTAAAATTTGGAAATTAGATATTGCATGTCTTTGTTTATTTTGTGGAAATGGTTTATTCTTGGCAACTTTACAATTTATTGCAATTTATTATCAAATTGTTTGGAATCAAACTGCTTTGCATTCAGGGATAAGTTTGTTATCTAATGTTATGCTTACAACAGCGGGTACAATGAGTATTGGTATTTTAATGAATAAAACAACTTATGTAAAACCATGGATGATCTTATCAGGATTTTTGATGGCATTAGGTATTGGATTGTTTGGTATATTAAAAATTGACACTCCAATTAATACAATGATAGGTATTCAAACAATATGTGGATTTGGATTCGGTTATATGTTTCATCCACCATTAGTTTCAGCTCAATTACTTGCACCTACACCAGAAGAAGATGAAAAATTTTATGAAAAGGGTTTAGTTGATATTAAAACATCAATTATAATGTCTACATCATTTGCAAATTTTTCCCGTAATATTGGCGGTGCATTCATAAGTGAATTGGCACAAGTAATATATACGACTACACTCAAAAGGAAATTAATTGATATATCTATTGATCACAATATACCCAAATCACAAATATTAATTTTAGTAAATAATATAGGTTACATTGATAATTTAAAGGAACTGCATGGGGACACAGTGGTAAGGACGATTAGAATTGCATTTTTGAATTCTATTAAAGCAGTTTTCTGGATGACATTTTCATTTGCATGCCTAGTTTTCATACTAGCGTTTCTAATGAGTAACAAACGCTTATTAAAATCTAACTAACTGATATAAAATATGTAGGAAAGAGAAAACCTCAAAAAAAATCTAAATTATTACTGATTCCACGGAGAGAGAACCCTCGCTAAGAAATTTTTCACCTTTTTGTTGCATTGGTGAGGGAAGATGGGAAAAAAAATCTTTTTCTCTTTCTTTCTGTTTTGTTTTGAACTTTTCTTTTCTCTTGGTTTTCAAACTTTTCTTCCCCTGCCTTAAATTTTTTTCTTTCTTTTTCTTTTAAAAAGCATGGCCTCTTCGAAGATCCTCATACTTTTATCAGGTGGTATGATGATTCAAAGCGAGGCCTAGACTGATGTCGTCTTGTTCTTGATAAAAAAAAGTAGAGAACTTGACTTCCAAGAACACCTTAGGTTGGCTGTTACGTCTTCTGTTTTGGTTTCGTTCTAGGATACAGGTATTAAAATCTTATATATATGTATATTTATATTCATAATTATAAATTTATTAGTCCAAGTCTGTAGTTATTTTCATTTTCATTACTCTATCAGGTTCCATACTATCGATGAAATCCTTAAGTTTTAATGGTCGTAATGAAATTTCGTCTTTACCTTCAATTAATTCTCCTCTTTTATCAATCAAATGTTTACGAATGTATTCCCTTGTTGAATTAACGGCTGCATCCCTACATAATTCCTTCAGATCCGATCCACTCATATCTTCAGTTAATTCTACAATTTGTGCAATTTCACATTCAACTTCAATATCTGATAAAAGTTTGTTTAAAATCTTAGTACGTTGTTCAGCATTTGGTAATCCAATACTAAATCTTTTAGGCATACGTCTAAGGAACGCAGAATCAATATCACTTGGTCTATTGGTTGCACCAAGAACCAAAACACGACCGGAATTAACAAGTCCATCCCATAATGTCATAAATTCTGCCTTCAGAGTAGCTGTAACTTCATGATCAGTTGAACTTCTTTCTCTTAAAAATGAATCTATTTCATCAATAAATATAATACATGGTTGGAGCTTCTTTGCTAAACTGAATAATGCATCAACTAATTTATTACTTTCTCCAAACCATTTATCCATGATTGTTGACATTCTAATACTAATGAAATTTGATCCACTTTCCTTTGCAAGTGCCTTTGCAATCATTGTTTTACCACAACCTGGAGGTCCATACAATAATACCCCCTTTGGTGCTGCTAATAATGCACCATATTGTGTGAAAAGTTCAGGATAAACAAGTGGTAAAATAACACTTTCACGTAAATCACTAACAACATCTTCCAGTCCACCGATATCATTGAATGAAACAGTTATATCATTTGGTGTTATCAAATAAGCAAGTAATATTTTTTCATAATTTGAAAGTGATGATAAAACTTTTTTCAGTTCAGGAGACTGGGATTTTAAACTTGCCAAATGTTTGGCTGTACGATCACGTTCATCATTTGTACGATGACTTGGATCACCCATAAATGTAGATAGTAAATAATATACGGAAAATGTAGCTGTTGACAAAAGCACACATTCACTGATCAGTTTAAATGCTTCGGATTTGTTCATAATATTATTATCTTAATGTTACTTTCAATCCCTTACAATTGAACAATATGTGTTATGATACAAAAACATGTACAGTATTTGGACTAACAGATATCTATCGTTATTATTTATTGCCTACATTTATCAATCTATCCAGAGTCTTCTCGCACTGACATTGAAAAAACAAAAAGAAGAAAAAAAAAATAGAAAAAAAAAAGAAAGAAAAAAAATTTCAATTTAAACATTTCGGCTTGGAATGATTTACTCTATTTAAGTTGCACTCCTAATCATATAACATATAACTAGTATGTCTAGAAAGAGACATGCAATTAATATACCAGGTGTAATGCTTGATAGCATTAGGGATAATGGAAATTATGAAAATGATGAAAGATTTACTAAACGTCAAAAGATTAAAGGTTCAGTTTTGAATCGTAAAGAAAATAGGAAACAACAACGTACGAATAAGAAGAGGCAAAAGGAAGAATTGAAAACCCAACATAAGGAACAATTTAAATTGAGCCAAAAGAATATTAACTCTAAAACAAAAAATAAAAAAAAAACGGTAACAATTAAAGTTTCAAATGAGAAGAACACAGTTCGATCTTCTTCTAATGATGAAAAGTCAGGAAGAAAAAAGAAGCGTGTTTCATTTAGTGATCACGATGATATTCATGAGATTCCTGCAAGAGAGACAAACAATGATGGTATTGATTTGGATTTTGAAAAATGGGAACTTGAATTTGCTTCTGATAGCGAAGATAGTGAACAGAATCTGAGTGAAACTGATGAAGATTCACAAGATGAACAAGAAGAAGAAGATGCACATAATCTTATTGAAAAACTGAAGGAATTAAAACAATTTCAAAGAGGTGGATATGATAAAGAAGAAAAAATCGAATCTGAGGAATCAGAACTTGACGAAGAGCAACAATCAGTAATGAATCAATTGGCTGTTTTGAAAGGTAATAAGAAGAGTAAAGATTCAAGTAACATAAGAATTGTCAAAGAAGAAGATCTTGAAGAATCTACTGATGAAGAGGTAGACGAAGGAGAAGAAATATCAGATAATGAAGGCAGTAATGATGATTTTGATGATGAACAGAAGGAAATAATGCGACAATTAGCAGCACTCAAGGCAAAAAAGGCAACTAAAGGATCAAAAGAAGTTAGAATTGTCAAGGAGGATGAACTAGATGATGATATTTTGAGTTCTAATTATGAATCAGAGGAAGACGAGGAAGAAGAAGGAAGTGAAGAGAAAGAATTAGATGAAGAGCAGGTAAATGTTATGGATCAACTCAAGTCTCTGAAGGGTAAAAGAGGAAACAAAACAGAATCTATTAAGATTGTGAAAGAAGACGACTTGGATGACGACGACTTGGAGGAAGATGATTTCAGCTTTACCGAGGAGAATATCGTAATGGACAACACTAATGAATCTGCCGATGACTTTATCGGCGAGGAATTAGACGATGAGCAGCAAAATATTATGGATCAACTAGCAGCTTTGAAAGCAAAAAAGACACCATCTAAATCTAGTGAATTTAGGATCGTTAAGGAAGATGATTTAAGCGATGATTTAGATGAATCTGACGAGGATGATCAAAATGAGGAAGAATCTGAGTCCAAAGATGATGGATCGCTGGATGAGAAACAAGTAGAAGTGATGAACCAGTTAGCAGCCTTAAAAGCTGATAAACAGAAAGATTCAAAATCTAAAATTAAAATAATCAAAGAAGATGAATTAGATGATGATAGTTTATCATCCGAGGAAGAGCAAAACTATTCATCTGATGAACAATATGATTCTCCTTTATCCCTCCCAACCAAAGATGATGAAGACATTGATTACTATGCGAAGAAACTTGGAATTGATTCTAATAAAGGATTGAAGCGTCAAAGTGAGGATGATTTTGTGGGTGGATTATTTGAAGGTCTTGAATTTATGGATAATTATGAGAGTGCTAGTGATTTGAAAAATAATAAGAAAGAAAAAGAAAAAGAGAAAGAAAAAAAGGAAAAGAAGTCTAAGGATAAGGATCGAATTATTTCACAACATGATAGAGATATGCTTGAAAAAGACGATGCTGATATTAGTTATTATGCTAAAAAATTAGGAATAGATCCATCTAAAGGCTTAAAGAAGCAAGATGATGATGATATTATTGGTGGATTATTTGATGGACTGGACCTTGATTATTCTAATGATGTTAATATGAGAGATGAAGAGGATTCAGAAGAAGATTCAGACGAAGAATCAGAGGACGATGATCACAGAGGCAAAAGAAAGTCTGAAAATGGTGATGATGATATTGATTCTGATGACTTTGACGATGATGACGATTTAGATGATGATGATAAAGCACTTTTGAAAGAAATGTATGGTCTTGAAGGCTCTGATTCTAATTCAGATTCTGAGTTTGATTCAGATTCAGAAGATGATGGTCCAAGAGTAAAAGAAAATCCATATATTGCACCTGTGTCTCAAGAGTTACAGGAAACTGCACCTACTGGATCCAAATACATACCACCAGCATTGAGGAAAAAAATGGCTATGGGTGAACATACAGGAGATTCCGAAGAGTTGAAGAAGTTAATACGTTTAATAAAGGGTCCATTCAATAAATTATCTGAACCTAACATTAGTAGTGTTATCTCAGAGCTAAACAATGTTTATAATGAAAATCCAAGACAATTTGTTAATGAAGCAATTCTAAAGGTTGTTCTTCAATCAGTTGCAATTTCAACTCCAATGTTAGAGAGTTTTTTGGTTTTATATTCTAGTGCTCTTGTTGCATTATATAAATTACAAGGTGTCGAATTTGGTGCATATGTTATCCAACATGTTGTTGAAGAATTTGAAAAAGATATTGAATCAGATACTAGGGTCAAACAAGAAGTCATAAATGTCACTGGTTTATTAGGTTACTTGTATTCATTAAATTTAGTGAGCTCAACATTAATTTATGATATTATTAAGATGAAACTTATCAAAAATCCAACGGAATTAAAAACTGATGTTTTATTGAAACTTATTAGATCTTGTGGTTCCAAATTAAGATCAGACGACCAAAATGCCTTGACATCAATTATAGGTGAACTTTCCAAGTCTATTAAAGAAAATGAAAGTAAAGGTATAAAAACATCCACAAGAACTAGATTTTTGGTTGATACCATCACAGATTTGAAAAACAATAGATTGAAAAACTTGGAAAATGAAAATACTACCTTGATGATCAATAGAATCAAAAAGCAATTAGGTGCTATTAATAACAGTAGAAATCTTGAACCAATTAAAGTGAATTTAGACGATATTGAAAATATTGAAGAAAGGGGTAAATGGTGGTTAGTTGGATCTGCATGGAAAGGTAATGAAGCACAAGGGTTAGCTCAAAATGCAAGTGCTAATGATATGAATGAAGAAGTGAACGATAACTTTTTTGATAACCGAGAAGATGAATTTTTAGGTACAGAAGAAACTAATTGGTCAGAATTGGCCAAGCAATGTAGAATGAATACAGATATTAGAAGGGCAATTTTTATTTCTATTATGTCTGCTGAAGATTTTATGGATTCATTTATGAAATTGGAGAAATTAAATTTGAAGAAGTCACAAAAGAAGGAAATACCTAATATTTTAATGCATTGTGCAACAATGGAATCGACCAATAATCCATATTATTCATATTTAGCAAAGAAATTATGTGATGATCATTCAATGAGAAGATCATTCCAATTAAATCTTTGGGATTTCATTAAAGAATTAGATGGGGATGAAAGTTCAACATCTATTTTAATTGATTCTGATGAAGATCAAAGGCTTTGGAAAATTTTAAATATGGGTAGATTTTTTGGATTCTTAATCGGAGAAGGATCATTATCTTTAAATGTTTTGAGAGTTGTCAATTTCCTCACGGCTTCATTAGATGTCAAAATTTTCCTTGAAATCATGTTAATTACCATAATAGATGATATTGCAAAAAGGTCAGAAGTTGTAGCATTTGGCGCAGGCAAGAAGGGAAAAAAATCCAAAGATATTACATATTCAGGTAAAATTATGGCCGAAAGAGTTTCTAAATGTGATGAACAATCACTACTTTTGAAAGGATTACAGTATTTCCTTAATGGTAAGTTAAGAAACAGTGGATTTATCAAGGGTAAGAAACAACGTTCAAGAATAGAATGGGGTATTGATACAATGTCAGAAATGATTGCTGAAATGGTAAGTAGTCAAAAATGATAAAATTTTAGGTATATAGATAAATCTTTGTATTAATCTAGTACAGAATATAGAAGTACAGTTTTAGTTAATTATTGTATTAAAAGAAAAACTTGAAAAAAAGGGTTAGCACGTGATAACATGCTGGTTTGAAACCCTTAAATTTTCAAAGAAAGACGCGGATTGCTTTTTTTTTTTTTTTTCGTAATTTTGGATAATCGGAAAGATTGTGCGAGTGAATGGGTTTCTGGAAAGTCCAATGGTTGAAAATTTTATGAGGTATTGAAGTTTTTTATACTGAAGGGGGTCAAATGATCTTCTTGACTTTTCTTTTAGAATTTTTTCCTTTTACAGTCAGCTTTAAACAGCCTAACGTATAGAACAAACGAAATGGGAGCTACCAGAGAAAAGAAAGTCGCATACTTCTCCAAGTTAAGACAATTAGTCGAAGAATACAAGTCCGTCTTCGTTGTCGGTGTTGATAATGTTTCATCCCAACAAATGCACGAAATCAGAAAAGCTTTAAGAAAAGATGCTGTTGTTTTAATGGGTAAGAACACCATGGTTAGAAGAGCTATGAGAGGTTTCGTTGCTGAATTCCCAGATTACGAAAAATTAATGCCAATTGTTAGGGGTAACATTGGTTTCATTTTCACCAACTCTGACTTGAAGACCATCAAGGATGTCATTTTAGACAACAAGGTTGCTGCTCCAGCAAGAGCAGGTGCTATTGCACCAGCTGATGTTTGGGTTCCAGCAGGTAACACTGGTATGGAACCAGGTAAGACCTCTTTCTTCCAAGCTTTAGGTGTCCCAACCAAGATTGCTAGAGGTACCATTGAAATTACCAATGATGTTAAGATTTTAGAACAAGACCAAAAGGTTGGTCCTTCTGAAGCTTCCTTGTTAAACATGTTGAACATTTCTCCATTCACTTACGGTTTAACTATTATCCAAGTTTTCAACGAAGGTAACCTCTTCCCAGCTTCTATCTTAGATATTACTGATGATGAATTATTAGGTCACTTCACTACTGCTGTCAGTGCAATCACTCAAATTTCTTTAGCTTCCGGTTACCCAACTGTTGCTGCAGTTTCTCACCAAATTGTCAACACTTACAAGAACATTCTTGCTTTATCTGTTGCTACTGATTACACTTTTGAAGGTTCTGAACAAATCAAGGACAGAATTGCTAACCCAGATGCTTACGCTGCTGCTGCACCAGCTGCTGCTGCTGCTTCCGGTTCTGCTGCTGCTGAAGAAGAAGCTCCAGCTGAAGAAGAAGACGAATCTGATGATGACATGGGTTTCGGTTTATTCGATTAAACGTGCTGTCTATAACTTAATTATTTAATAATATAAAATATCTAGGTTTATATATAGTATTTTAAAAATAACTTTTTTTTATTAATAATAAAAAGAGGGTTGAATCAAGTTCTTCTTGTAAATGTGAATCTTGATTACATAATATTGATTCAAATTCTTCTATTCCAATTTTTTTTTTCTCCTTCTTCTACTGTATGAGCGAATTTATTATTCAACATGTATGAATCGACAGATTAAAGAGGAGTGGGGAAGCTGTAAATAAATTTTCTCTTTAGTTTCCTTTCTATTATTTCTCATTTTCAACGATAAAATCGATATAAACCAATCAATCAAATGTTTGCTCAAATTGCTAGAAAATCAACACAAACAATTGCCAACAGAAGAATGGCATCAACTTTTGCATCATCTAAACCTTCTTCATTAAAAGGCGTATTGTTTGGTTTCTTTGCAGGTGTATCATTAACTGGTTTTGGATGTTACTACTATTTATTAGATGAATACAAGACATCATCTAATGCGATTATTTCTGATATTTTATTATTACAAAAGACAATTAGAAATATGGAAACCCATATTAGAACTTTAGAAAGTTCTATTGAAAAGAAATAAATAATTCACGATTGTAGATGAATTATTAGTTCAATGAAAAATACCACAAAAAGATCAAAGCAAATAAAAATTAAACCAAAACTATTCCAAAGAGAACAATGAACGAAGAAATAAGTTGAATGTTCTTAACTTATTCATTTTTTTGCATTCATTTTTATCAATGTATTGTATTTCTATCTAGTTTTTTAATTCCACTTATATTTTCTATTTTTTTTATAATTATTTATATTTATATAATAAACATTGTTGAAATATTATTTCCCATTTATATGATTCCCTGTCATGATTTTCTATTTATTTTTAATTTTCATAAACATCTATCCTTTCAAACCGCACGTACATGAAAAAAGAACGTTTTTTTTTTATTCATCCAATTTTTTTGCATTTTTTTTCACTTTTTTCTAGGTTTATAAATTTTCAAAAATTATAAGATAAACTATACTAATTCGACACTATGGAGACGTTGAATTCATCAAATAAGAGACAAAAAACAGATAAACAAGAAGGAAATGATAAGCAACAACAAATAAATGGGAAAGAAAAAGTAAATCAAAATCTTAATAAATGTCATTATATAAATCTTAAAAAGAACAAACAATGTGGTCTCCAAGTAAGAAAAGGTCAAAAATACTGTTTTGCACATATAAATATTGCTAATTCATTGGATGATGCCGATAACTCAAAAAATGTCTCTCAAATCGAGGCTGAAATTACTAGAACTAGTAAAAAAGGTGAAATTATTAGAAGAGTTAAGTGTAGTATTGATCCTAGTCATACAGTATGGGAAGATAAATTAACAAAACATTTAAAAATTTGTAATGTTGTTAAACATAAGGCCGAAATTGAAGCCAAAGAGAAAAATTGTGCATGGTTTAATATTGATTATAATGTTAAAGATGTGGAAGATAAAATCGTTGAAAATGAAATCAATTATGATGATTGGAATAAATTAATTAATAGCTGGGTTAATAAATATGATGCTAAATTTATTTCCGAGTTACCATTAAAAGAGATCGAATATATTGAAGGTTTAGAAGAAAGATTTGCTGAATTGAGTAATCAAAAACATATTCGTCAACAAAGTAGCCTTATTGGGCAATTATTTGAACATGGAATTATTGAAAAGGATGTTGATCCTGGTGTAATTATAGAGTTTGGATGTGGACGAGCTGAATTTTCGAGATATTTTAACAAAGCGATTGATCATATGAATGTTAATAAGGATGAAATAAAAGGTAATAAATATTTATTAATTGATCGTGATAATCCAAGATTAAAATTTGATAATAAGATTATAAGTGATAGTGAAGAGAAAGGTATTAAAAATGTGGAAGTTAATAGATTAAAGGTTGATATTAAAGACTTGAAACTTTATGAAGCTTTAAAACAATTTAAAAATTCAGAACAAATAAAATATATAGGTATTTCAAAACATTTATGTGGAGTTGCAACTGATTTGACACTAAGATGTTTGATAAATGCTAAAACTGATTGTGATCAGGATGATATGTCGAATATGAGATTTGGTGGATGTTTAGTTGCAATGTGCTGCAGACATTGTTGTAAATATGAATGTTTACTTAGTGAATCGAAAAAATTTTTAGATGAAGAGTTTGGAATTAATAGTTCAAACTTCATTTATTTTAGAAAGATGTTTGCATGGGCAACTAATGGTATAATGCCAGGACATTCAAAAAGTGATATAGGTGATCATTTTACAGGATTTTCATATCAAGAGAGGGAGGTTATTGGTTTAAAGATGAGAAGAATTTTAGATGAATCACGAAAATATGCAATGCAAAAATTTGGCTTTGATGTTAGTATAGTGAAATATGTCAAGCGAGACATCAGTTTAGAGAATAATTGTATAATTATTAAAAATTTTGTATAGATTTTATTTAGAAAAATAATTGTGACAATTATTTTACAGTTAAATCTTGTATACTCAACAAGTAAATACAAAAAACTGAAATATCACACCCCTGTTCAATCTGTAAATAATAAGTCTCTTTGGACTCTTGATTATTCTATATATATTTTGTCTATGTATGATCAATTACTAAAATAAGTTAGATGGAATACAAAAAATCCCAAATAACACAATGTTTAAAATACGTATCGCATACACTTCCTAATAGGAAAGATTCCCGAAATTTTGAAATTGCTTAAAAATAAAAAGTGGTCAAAAATGCCAAAAAATTCAAATTTTACGTTTTTCAAAAAAACTTATTTTTTTTTGATTTAAGGAAAATCGTTAAAAATTTAAGAAGAAAAAAAAATACCAGTGTCACGTGATTTACCAATGTTTTCTTGTTGAAAGGGGAGAAAGCGGGAGGAAGTTAACAACAATTAAGCAGGGCGCCGTAGGAAAAAAACATGACGCCTCAATTTTTGTCGGAAGTTTTTCATATAGTTTCATGGGATCAGATAAAAGTCGGTCATTGCCCCGTACAAATTCAAAAATTTTCGTAGGCAAAAAAAAATAGTTGCGGACTCTTCAGAGTGAGTTCGTTTGTGCTGTGCGCAAGAGCCTGTCAGATGTTCATCCGACTGTGTACAACGATATCTGAAAAAACTTAAACGGATATCCCTCATCTTGTTAAATTATAATTTTAATCTTTTGTACTTTTACTATAAAGACAAAAAATGGCATTTCTGTCAGTATAGTTAGGAATTAAAAAAAAAAGAAAATGAGTTTACTTTCCAAACAACATGCATTAATAACTGGTGGATCCAAAGGTATTGGTAATGCAATTGCAAATAAATTTTCATCACTTGGATGTAAAATTACAATTCTATCAAGGGATGAAGAGATTTTAAAAAATGAAACTGATAAACTAAACAAATTTTATCCATTAAAAAATGGCGAATTGCATGATTATATCAAATTTGACCTCTCCAAATGTAATGAAATCGAAGAAACTTTTAAATTTAATAAGAAATTTAAAAATATTAATATACTTGTAAATTGTGCTGGTGTAAGTCAAGCCAAACTTCATATGAATATACCAATCCAAGAAATTAATGATATAATAAATATTAACCTAGTATCACCAATGATTTTAAGTAAATTGTTTATTAGAAATTTTAGTAGAAAAGATCGTAATACTAGTGAAATTGACGGTAATATCATAAATATTTCATCAATTGTATCACTTGATGATAATGAATCCACTGATATAATTGGTGCAGGTGTTTATGCCAGTAGTAAAGCTGCATTAAATAGATTTACACAATTGCTTGCAATTGAACAAGAAAAAATTCATTTACGAAGGCCAAAATCATCTCTAATCAGAGTAAATGCATTATTACCAGGCCATGTTAAGGAGACAAATATTGGCAAAAGTGTCAAACTGGAAGGTTCAGGTGAAACTTTATCATCATCAAGTATGAAAACTACAACAGTTGAAAATGTGGCGCAAAACGCAGTTGATTGCATAATCCACAATAAAAGTGGCGAATTAATTTGTTGTTGACACAAAATTTTAAATTGGCAGAATGAAAAAATTTTTCTTTTCCAAAGATGGAAATTTCGCACGTTTTTTTTTATGTGGTTGGAAAAAAAAAAAAATAAGAAAAAAAAAAGAAAAATAAAAAAAATTTCATTGTGAAGTTTCTTTTCATTATTTTTTTTTCCTTTTTATAATAGATAATTACATTAATATTATATATATTAAACACATATACAAAACATAAATACATAAACAATGATTATTTTCAAGGATCTTTTTTCTGGTGACGAATTGTTATCTGATGCTTACGATACTAAATTAGTTGATAATGTCGTTTACGAAGCTGACTGTCAATTAGTTCAAGTTAGACCAGGTGCTGATGTTGATATTGGTGCTAACCCATCAGCTGAAGATGCTGGTGACGATGTTGAAGATGGTGTTGAAACTGTCAACAATGTTGTTTACTCTTTCAGACTTCAACCAACCGCTTTTGACAAGAAATCTTTCTTAACTTACATTAAAGGTTACATGAAATCCGTCAAGGCAAAATTAGCTGAAACTGACCCAGAAGCAGTTGAAACTTTTGAAAAAGGTGCTGCAACCTATGTCAAGAAAGTTATCGGTTCTTTCAAAGACTGGGAATTCTACACTGGTGAATCTATGGATCCTGATGCTATGATTGTTTTAATGAACTACAGAGAAGATGGTGAAACTCCATTCGTTGCAATCTGGAAACACGGTGTTAAGGAAGAAAAGATCTAATTTACTTTAGTTTAGTTTAACTTAATTTGGATTAACTTTGCTTTTTAATAATTTGTTTTTTTTTTTATAAACTATTATATAATTTTATGCAAATATTCAATCATATTTTCTTTTGTACAAGTTGGATTATTTAATTGCCATTTGAATAATTTTTCAGTTATTGGTTTTAACCATGGCCCAGGTTTTTTATTAACAATTTTCATTAAATCTTTACCATTTAGTAAAACTTGTTGTTTAAAAATATACTCAAGTTTCAAGTCAATTATTGATTGGAATAATTTTTTATATTTTATAGAAATTGAGTTAATTTTATCATTATCATTATTATCAACCTCGAAATATTCTAAGCAATAATTCACCAATAAATTCAATTCCCATTTATCACCATATGGTAATATAAAATTTTCTGCAATTTCAGATCTATCAAATTCGTTGAATTTGTTCATATTTATTCTTATATTTTCAATATTTTTTAAAATTAGTGAAACATTATCAGCAACTTTTAATGGCATTTTAATACCGTTTAAAACACAAAATAATGAAACATAATTTTCCTTTTTACCAACTTTGACCTTTTCATCTCTCCAATGATTTAAAATTAATGATGAATAAAATATAATCTTATCATTGTCATCTTTCAAAATTTCATCAAAATTAATAATTTTTAAATCAATCAATGGGATTAAATATTTTAAGATATTATCAATACTTCTCAAAATATCATAATTTAAATGTTTTTCATTATCTTTGAACCAATCTTTTGGAACATCTGTATCACCAAGGTCAAAAATGCATGAAAAATTTACTTCTTTAATTAATTCAAATGCATTTAAAACTCCAATTACACCCCTTTTATTAATAATCATCTTTTTGATTTCAACACCAATCCTTTCTCGGCTAATTTTTGTATCTAATGCAATTTTAATATCTTCACCTTTCATTGTATCAAGTACATTTTTTTCAATTTTAAATCCATAATTTGATGCAAATCTGATTAACCTCAAACATCTTAATGGATCGTCCAGAAATGTTCGTCTTGGTTCTAGTGGTGTACGCAAAATTCCATCAGCCAAATCTTTTAATCCTTTACCTGTTAAATCTTCAATTTCCATACTTGAAAGATTAAAGAATAACGCATTTAATGTAGCATCACGACGATATGCATCTTCAACTGATGTACCAGTTGTAATACTTGGAATCCTCGAATCATCAGTGTAAGATTCCGATCTCAAATTAACAAAATCAATATCTAAGCCAAACAGTTTGGTGGTACATGTTTCAAGGTGTTTAGACTTATCAGGATTCTTCTTAATCTTATGAATTTTAGAAATTTTCTTTTCATTATTATCATCAATGACAATATTTTCACTTACTGATGATTCATCAATCCAATCTTTTAATCCAAAAACAAATGATTCACCAGAACAATTATCGATACCAATATCAATATCATGACTTGGATTACCCAGTAATTTATCACGAACCCAACCACCTGTAATTCGAAGTGTAATTCGATTGACTGGATCAGTCTGTTCTTTATTGTAAAACTCGGTATATGAATTCAATAAATCAACAATTTGTTTTTCGGTTTCGGTTAATGTAATGAGTGGTAAAGCACCAGGAATGTACTTTTTAGAAAAAGAGTTGTTGTAATTCATTACTGTGGTCGGAATATATGTACTTTTAAATCTATTATTTTGCTGTTTAAAATTATATCCAAATCGTTTTTCTAATAGTGATATATGTTGAACTATAAATCTGCCATTAAATAGCCTCTTCAATGACATAAATTCCTAAAAAAAAAGAAGGATAATATTAATCTCTCTTCTTTCTTTTCAAAAAAAAAAAATTAGAGCTTCTGCTCCTTAGTTACCACAAATTGAAATAATAGAAAAAAAAACATGTCTTCAAAAAAATAAATGAAAAATAAAATAAAAATAAAAAAAAAAAAAAAACTAAATTGCTGACGTAATTTCTCACATGTATTTTATTATAAAGGGTTAAATAAATACATTACAATTTATACAAGAAGTAATTAATCTACACTGGAAAAAAAAAATCAATCAAAAGTAATCTTTTTACCTTGGAATTTAGCAAGTTTCATTGATTCTTGGGCTTTCATCTTAGCTTCCCATGATGGATGGATTGTCTTCTCTTGTTGTTTCTTTTTCTTTTCCTCCTTCAGTTTATCCCTTTCTTCACGTTCTCTTTGTTTGATTTCTCTCTTTGCCTTACGAGCTTCATATTCAAGTCTTAAAGTTTCCCTATCCGATTTAGCCCTCTCTTGTTGTTTGACAACATGTTTAGCCCCTGATCCATATTTTTTCTCCCAAATTTTTTGTCTAGCTCGTTGTCCACGACGATTTTTACGTGGTGCAGTTATTTCATCAACCAATGAATCTTTTATATCATCATCACTTTCACCACCAGAATAATAACCAGTTGCCAATTGTGGTAATTTTATATCTTTCAATGTAGGTTTTTCTCTTTTTATTTCAGGTTTGGAGAAAAAATCATCATCTTCTAATGATCTTTTCTTGGAATTTTTAGCATTTATATTGTCATCATCGCTACCAGTTTCTTCTTCTTCCTCTCCCTCTTCTTCTTCTCCTTCTTCTTCATCAGTAACTTCATTATAATTAATTGATGGGTCTAAATCAAAATTTTCTTCTTCTTCTTCTTCATCTGATGATGCTGCTATATAAGCTTTATATCCATCATATAACTTTTCATAATCATCATCATTAAGTTCTTTAATTGTATTGGATTTAACATTATTATCTTCTACTTCTTCCTTCTCTTCCTCTTCCTCTTCATCATCCCCATCAAATTCTTTCAATTCATCATCATTATTCTTGCTATATGTCTTAGGCCCCCATATAATTTCAAATGATTTAATATTATCCATTGCATCCTTAACAGATTTATCTGACATAATTTTAGAAAATAAATTGTTTAATTTAACACCATTAGTTTTATATGGATTTGATTCTTTCATGTTATTAATAAAATTAATACTTGAATCAGGTATACCAATAAAATTATCATTTTTCACATCTAATTTAGTAGGGAAAGTTTGAATAATTGATTTAAAAATCTTATGTTTAATATTTTTCTTTAAAATTTCAAAATTATCTTCAAATAAAGAATCAATAAGAGTTAATTGTTCTTTCAATTCCGAATCTTTTGATTTATCATCATTTTGAAGTTTTTGTGAAATTTTTTGTTTTTCCTTTTTTAAAACACGAATAATCGTCCTTTGTAATTTTGTTTCCATAAAATGAACTTTTTTCTCAAAGGATTCGTTTTGTAATTCTTTTATCATTGAAAATGCTTCATTTCTTGTCAGTTGCAATAATTTATGCTTTTGCTTTTCTGATTTAGAAGATGATGATTGTCCTGGTTTCTTTGATTGAAATTTATCAGTCCTTAACATTTGCTTCGTAACACCAAAACGTGCCGGTGTTTGCAAATAATATGATTGTAGTAAATCCAATTTAAATAGTGTATTTTCCTTCATTCTTGTCAATTACTAGATACATAATATATTAAAAGATAAAAAAGATATATAATAAAAAACACCAACATCAAATGATAAAATAATAAAATAAAAAATTTTTTTCTCTTATTTTCTTTTCTTTTTCTTTTTTTCTCTTTTTTTTTCCCCTTTATTTTTTTTTCCGCACTATTTTATTTCTTCAAAGCATCAATTCTTTTGCATTGAACTTGAACCTCTTTGATTGTTGCCTTTCTCTGTGTACGGATATCTTCTATACCTTGGGTTTCGACCGAATCAAGATTCATTAGTAATTTAAGTAAACTTTCATTTAAATATAATTGTCTATATTCAGTTCCTTCTTTATATGATGATGATGATGATATTCTGTTATCATCTTTTTTAACCGATTCTTGATTATTTCCATTTCTTTCAATAGCAACATCTTGTTCTAATTTATCAATCTGTGGAATAAAAGTTTCTTGCAATTCTCTCTTCACTTTATTGATAGTATCATATGCAAATTTTATCGGATCAACAGGAATAACTTTTTCCTTTTTGATTTTAACTTTCCGAGATTTGGATGATTGTTTATTCTTTTTATTCTTTTTAGTATTACCACCACTGATAATGTATAAAGTTGCCATAGCCAATGCACCCGCTGTTATCAATATGGCATTCTTATCATTGTCTTTTAAAAATTCAATACTATCGTCAAGTTGTTTCTGTGAAACATATGGTGCCAGCACATCTGCAATTGAATCAACTGCAGAATTATAATACGGTATCAAACTATCCATTGTTAATTCCTTTTTTTTTTCCCCTCAAATTTATAACAGAATCGATTAGATCATAACTAAATAAGAGACTTAAACAGACATCAAAGAAATGAAGCAGAAAAACGAAAAAAAATAAGAGAACGAAGAAATAATAAAAAAAATTCGCGACGTTTTTTTTTTTTTCTGTTTTTTTTTCTGTCTTTTTTTTTGTCTTTTTTTTTTTCTATTGGCTTTTTTTTATTTCATTTTTATTTGTATTTGTTTTCTAATTAGGTTTGATTTAGATAGATTAGATAGATTAGATATTAATATGAGTATAACAGATAGAAGGAGAAGATTAGGTCCATCAACGGCTATACCACTTTATTTCCCATCAATACAGGATGATACCATCATCAAAGATGGAGAATTGGAACTTAAAGAAAAACATGAAACCGTTAAAAATAACAAGTTATTCATACAAATGTCAAACATTCCAACTGCAACAGGTTCTTCATTTTTACAATCAGGAAATAACCTTATTTTGGCATCAGTATATGGTCCACGCCCTTCATTTAAACGTACCTTTAATTCAAAGGCAGTTTTAAAAATAAATTTCCATACATCACCCTTTTTATCATCTCGTATAACGAATAATAACAACAATACCAATTTACAATCAAATATTGAACCTAAATATCAAATAATTGATTCTGTGATATCTTCAACTCTAGAAACTGCATGTGCTAATTTGATATTACTTGATCAATATCCGAAATCAACTATTGATATATTCGTTAATTTGATAAATACTGATAACTCAACAACTTTTATTCAATTATTAGCACTTATTCATAATGCTGTAAATATAGCCCTTGTCGATTCAGGAATTGCAATTAAAAATTTCCCTACTGCCGTAGTATCAAATGAAAATATATTCATAAATTCAATCCATTCAAATATTTATAATTCTGACCAGAATTTAGACATTCAAAATGAAGAATTGCTTACATTCTATATACAAAAATTAGAATCTGATAATGGTGATGATATACAGGCTTCTTTTAATAATGCAATTACCGATGCTAGATTGTTGAGGGGTGAATTATCTCAATTTTGCTACAATAAATTATAATTTTATACTTCTTTATACAATAATTCCTATCTATTTTTTTTAACTAATAATCCAGTTACTATTTTTATTATTATTATTATACATGTTACTTATTCAAATAATCAACATATCTCGGCCCTCGCCGAGCTTATACTATACTATACTTCTCTCCAATTCCTTCTCAACAACTTTTTCTCTCTCTTTATCCTTCTTATGTTTATCCTTTTCCCTGTCTTTCTCCACCGACGTTAAAGATAACAGCGGCCTATATCTTTTCGGTTTTCTGTTCGCTATCGGCCATGAATCAATCCCCTTTTTATTATTTGAAACATTATTATTATTGTTGTTGTTATTATTATCATTATTGTTATTAGTATTATTATCTCCATTATTGGTGTCACCACTTTGTGAGCTACTTATAGTACTAATGGAACCAAACGTATTATAATTCCCAGCCATACTATAAGAATTCACATTGTTCTTTTGACGCGTATGTAAACCAGTCAATGAAATACCTTTCGAATTTTTAAATAAACTCACCCTTGGCTCAATTTCAATTGACATTTCATACATCTTTTCATCATCTGGCAATTCAACAAATATCTCATTCAAATAACGTGAAAAATCAGGATCAAGTTTGATCTTATAAATAGTCTCATTGAAATTCATAACTTCTCTAATAATTTTCATTATATTTAATCTTTTTGCAAAATTTACCAAACCATCAGGTCCTTTCTTTGATGTTAACCAATCTGAATTACCATCCGTTGTAAATCTTAAATCAGATAAATACATTCCTAAAAATGGAAGATATGGATCACCATCATTCTCTACAAATCTTAAAATATTCCTATATTCACTATAATTCTTACCAATTGACATTAAATTATCCATTTTTTGAAATTTTAAAACATATGATGATGGTACACCATCCCATGTTTTACGAAGTCTTGAAATACTAGTAGAGCTTAAACCACTAATAATTGCAGTCATTGATGAATAATTTTTTAATGTTAATAATTTTTCTGCAAGTGTAATAAAATATTTAATTGAATCAATCCTCTCTTGTGAATCTGAACGTCTTAAAATCATATAAATTGTAAAATGTGTCATATTATTGCAATTTTTAATAAAATTCGCAATATTTTTAGTACCTAATGGATCTCTTGAATTATTCGATTTTTTATCATTATTCTTACGCAGAATTCTTGAAAAATTATATGTACGACCAAGTAAATCCCACAGATTAAGCTTTCTATAATAAAATGCTTGAACTGCAGTAATTTGTTCTGCAACATAATTAATATTCATTTGTTGAAGTTTTAATTGTAAAATTGTATTGTTTAATGGTGTCATTGGAATTAATTTAGATTCTGAATTACCTAAATTAAAATAATCAATATATTCCTCTTGAACACTAAATGACATAACTTTTGCTGCTAATTCAATTAATGATAAATCAATGGATGGAGTTTCATTAATAAATGATTCCCAAATATTAATCAATTCAGGTGTTGTATAATTGACAATCCAATAATTTGAAAACAATTTTTCAAAAACTGATAAAACATTCTTTTGTTGTGGTTTTAATTTCTCTTCAAGCCAAATACCATATTCTTCATAACTTAATGCAGTAGGCATAGTTAAACGATATTTTTCAATTAAAATTTCAAAAAGTCTTGTAGGTTTAATAAAAGTTGAAAATAAACATAAAAAGGTTTTTTCGTATAATTCATCATATTGATTCAGTGGATTTACTAATTTTGCTATTAAACCTCTAGATGGTCCACCTCTTAAAGTTGATGCTTCATAAATTAAATTTTCTTCATCATGATCTGGTGTCATATACCAAGGTAATCGAATTCTCTCAGACCATACCGTTGGATCATTTTTATCCAATGTTTCATTATATTTATCAGAATAATAATTATCAACTTGTCCATAATTCCCTGAATTTGTTGTTGATACAGATTTACCAATTGGAGCTGTTTGACTTGCTCTTGATACTAAAGTATTATGCCTTTCATTAATAAATAATGATGCAATATTAAAATCAGTATTCATTAAACGTGAACAATAGTTAAGAATAGATTTACGTTCATCCTTTAACTGAGAAACTGACAAACGTAAAAGATGAACTCTTTCATTTGCAAGTTTAATAGTTTCAGTTAATTTTAATGTTGGTTCCAGTGCATAAATTCCATCATTGTATAAAAATAAATCAATTTGTTCTAATCTTTTCATCATTATATCTGCAACTTGTTTAACTTTTAATGAATAAGCAGAACCTTTTTCATTGCTAATTTTTTCTGTTTTACCGGCAAAAAAAGTTTCAGGATCATCAGCACTTATAGTTTGAGCATCTAAAATTAAATCTGTAAATGCAGAATGAATTGTTTGTTTTAGATAACCAAAATCTTGAATCATTGGTCTAAAAATTTTAGCAGTGGCATCATAAAATGCTTGATTACTATTATCTAAATCATCATTAAATTCATTATTAAAGTCATCATTATCAATTATAGCATGTGAATTCGATCTAATCTGAGAAGAATATCCAAAAAGGCCTTCACTGAGTGGACTATTATCACGTTGACTTATCAGTGTATCTTGTCTAATGTATTCAATAGGTTTAGCTGCAAGTTTATCAATCATTGCAAAAACTGTTAAATCAATTGATTCAATAATATCCATAAATGAAGCTAAAATTGGAATACATTGATAAATTGAAGTTAAAAGTTTTAAATTTCTATCATCTAAAAATCTCTTTAGTGGTACCCCTTGAGGAAGTTTATCATTTAAAATATCTTGAATTTCTTTTAAACCATTCGAAATTTTCTTTTCTAATAATTTTATTCTATTCAAAACATCATCATCTAACAGTATATTAACTTGATTTTGATTTGAGTTAATGAAAAAATCAGGTTTAAAAGAATTTATATTAGAAAATTGATTTTTAAAATTACCAGCTTCAAACTTATCACGTATAAATCTTGAATATACCATTGGTAAAATTTTTGAATTATTTGAATGTAATATACCATCTGGTCCACGCATTGATAATGAAGATATGAAAGAACATAAGTATATTGATAATTTTTCTAATTTTTTCTTATAATTAATAGAATCATTAATATAACGATTTATTTGAGTAGTTGATAAATTATTTGATTTATCAGTTAAACTAATTTTATCAGTTTTAATATTTTCTAAACGATCAATTGAAGCAATTGCTAAAGTTGACCAAATTTTAAATTGAATAAATGTGTTTGTCAGCTTTTTAAGTATTGCACTAAATTTAACAATTTTATTTGAATCTATCAAATTTTGTTTAATTAATCTACCTGCGATATGATAAAGAGAAAATGTATTTGAAGCATCATTCATTGATATTTTAAAATTTAATTTATCATAAAGTTGTAAACTTGAAATAGATTCATCAATTGATTTTATAAAAGATGATGATAATGTATCCCAAGTTAAAATATCTGTATTATCAAGATAAAATATTTCAGTTGGCCTAGAATTCAAAATATCTGACAGATTATTAAAAATTTGATATTGATTAGTATTTTCCAATTGTGGTCTATAATTTGATGGTAGTGAATCTTGAATAGACATTGATTTTGTAACATTAAATGAAGGATTTATATTTTGAGAGATTGAATTCATACTTGAATCCATATTTTCTCTTTTTAAAGTTATTGGTAATAAACTCAAATCATTAACAAGATTGGTTGTATCAGGTGATTCAAACAATGATTTATCATTAATATAATCAGTATCAATAAATGGTATATCTTCTGTGAAAACATTCAAAGCTTGATTTTTATAAACAACACCACAATCTTGAGTAAAATTTGGTATCCATACAGGAACAAAATTAAAAGAAGGTTGAGATTGAGGATTTACTGGTTGGAAATATGATGAAACTTCTTCTTTTGATACCAAATGTATTGAATTTGGAATTGATGAAGTTGTCATTTCTGTAAATGCTTGAGATGATTGTCTTGATTCAGGTTGATTATACTGTGATGCTGTTGAGGCTAAAGAATTATGTTTTGAAATAAAATAATTCTTTTCTTTAAATAATGATGTCGAAGATGAAGATGGATGTATTACATTATTATTCATATTAGAAACTTGATGTGATAAATTAGAAGAATGACTTGGAGTATCAGAAAATGAGTGAATTATAGGTTTAGGGCTATTACTATTCACATTTCCATGACTATAAGATTGATGTCTTGTTCTAAATGATTGTCTTCTATTGCTGATATTATTATTGATAATATTATATTGTGAAGAAGGAGATTGGAAAAGTGCTTTTTGGGATTCATTAATACCAAAAATATTTTTATTATTACCAATATCTATATCTATATCATCATTTTTATCTTCAAAATTATTGTTTATATTATCGTTAGTTTCAGTCATATATGTTTTTGTATGAGAAGGTGGGAACCAACCCCTAGATATATTTCCAACTGGATCTATCGATATTCCATCCCACCAATTATCATTTGATATATCCATAACATAAATAATATCATCTTCTATCAATTGTAAAGTATTTGGTATACTATCTGATGGATAGTAATTTTTAGTGACAATTACAGTCAAAATAGGATTCAATTTATTATTGTATGAATCCATTTTAATCGAAAATACAAATATTCGGATTAACTTGATTTAAAATATATTCAATGTCAATGTCAATTTCAATACCAATACCAATAATCAATAATCAATCAAAAAAATTCAAGATAAATATATATTAAAGAACAATCCAATATCCAATTTCAATTACAACAACAAACAAAAGAAAACTATTATACTCCTCTAATACATAAAACAATGCTTTCCAAAAAAAAAAAAAAAAAAAAAAAAGCGTCGGCTTCTTTTGAATTTTCTCTTTTTTTTTATTTTTTTATTTTTTTATTTTTTTTTTCTGTATTCTTAATTATTTAGAGCGCCGTCTATCTATCTATCTATCTATCTATCTATCTATCTATCTTATTATCAATATCTTATACGGCAACAAAATTATTTCTGTTTATAGTAATAATATTTTTTTGTTTTAAAGATTATCTTGATGGAGACAATTTAATATATATATATATATAAATATTTTTTTTTCTAGTATGGGTAAAAAGACCAATAAAAAAGGGATATCTTTGAAGAATAAAAATAAAAATAAAACTACAAATTCAATTGCAAATTTAAATTTAAATTTAAATAATGATTATCTTTTGGGTTCTTCTGCTGATACCAATTCACATGATTTAACAGATTCTAATTTAGATAAACAATTGGAAAGTAATACTGATAATATCGATGATAATAACCACAAACACAATCAAAACCATATCTATATTCAGAGAAGACAAGCTTATAATTATGCAGTACTAAATGATGATATTGTCGAAGAAGCTGCTCTATTATCTTCAAGTGAAGGATATGATGCAGAATATGATGCAGACTCAATTGCAAGTACAGTTTCTCAAAATTTAATTGATTCGTATGATTCAGAAGTTGAAATTGGAAATTATTTTTCAACATCATATCCAGATTCTGTCATTTCTGAAGTTAGTGATTCAATTTTAATATTAGAAGAACGTGATTCTTTCTCATTAATTAAATGGTATAAAAGACCTTCAGTTTTAATGAGTTCATTAATTGCATTTTTTTATAGTTTTTCAATTGGTATTTCATTAACACCAGAACTTGAACTTGTATTAACAGCAATTTGTTATCAAAATTCAATTAATCATGAAATGAGTAATTGTCTCGCAGATGATATACAACAAAAAAATGCATCAATTCAAAAATGGGCAACTCTTATAAGTTCTATTATTCAAATTCTTGTATCAACTAAAATAGGTCAACTCAGTGATATTTATGGTCGTAAACCAGTCATAATTTGGACTTTTACAACGGCTGGACTTGCTAGATTTTTATTAATTTTCATTTTAACACCAGAATATTTTACAACTTTACGTTTTATTATCGGTAATATGATTGGTGCATTTGGTGGCTCTCTTTTTGTTTTATTAGGTTTAGCTAATTCTTACACAATTGATGTTGTGCATGATAAAAATAGACTTCAATCATTAGGTAAAGTTACAGGTTCTTTGTTTTTAGGATTATCATTAGGTCCTCTTTTTACTTCATTTCTGGCAAGAACGTTTAAAATAAAAGCAATCCAATTTATGGGTTTGAGCTCTTCATTTTTTTTCATTTCAATTGTTCTAATTATTTTGTTTATTCCAGAATCTAGGAGTTTAAAATTAAGGGATAAATCACGTCGGAATTCTATTAGATCACAAAGAAAATTGAAATCATCATTTTCTTGGATTTATATCTTAGGTCTGTCATCATTTATTGATTCATTTCGTTCTTTAAAATTTTTTTGGGTTTCAAGGCCAGTGGATTTTAAACCATCCGATACAAAGCCTCCAATATCGGGAAATGTAGACGAAACAACAGAATTATTGACGAATTTAAATTCTGAATCTCAACCTCTAGACATGACAGCACGTCTCAACGTTATATTATTGCTCGCCATGGAAATCCTAATTAATTTTTGTACAAGTGGCTCATCACTTCCAATCGTTCTTTATTTATTATATAGGTTTGATTTAAACCAATCACAGTTGAGTTTATTCGTTGGTATATCAGCTGGTAGTCGAGCTTTGGTGCTTACAGTTATTAATCCATGGTTACAAAATCATTTACTGCGAATCTTTATTCATGATTCAATAAATGTTGATTTTATTGATGTTATATCTGTCGGTATTTCAATTTTTTGTGGGGTTATTGCATCACTGACATGCTCTTTATCATATTCAATTTCAGCTGTATTCATATATGTTTTATTTTCATCATTTGTCAATATTGGTTCACCCGTTATTGATTCAGCCTTACTTAAATACAATTCTAATCCAGGTAAAAATGGTGAATTTTTTGGTGCGTTGGCTTTCATCAGAAATATAGTTAATTTAGTATCACCATGGGTATTTTTGAGCCTTTTTTCATTTGGTATGGGTATTGGTAGGCCACAGGCAATTTTTTATATTATTGTATTATTTTTCACAACTGCAGGATTTTTATTGGGTTGCTTGCGGTTTAAAGCATTTTAACCCTTTTTTTAAAAAAAAGAAAAAAATAAAATAAAATATCACATCATTTAATTTTTAATAATATCATACATGATGCTACAAAGACTAATATACTATTTCTTCAACCTTTTATCCATTTCAGATGCATGCTGCCTCAAATGATCAGCTTCATATTGATCCACAACAACAATTGGAACTTTCAATTGTGTCATATCTTGCCCTATAACATCATCCCCCTTTCGTAAAATTGTAGAGTGAAATAAAGAACTTTCTAATTTCTTTTCATCATCAGATAAACCTTCACCAATATCAAAGTCTTCTAATTCTTCATCGTGGTCTTCGTCTGGTAATTTAGATTCAATAACTGAAGAAAATACTTTTTTCATTTGTGATCCATTCAAACTGCCCTCATTATCGTATGTATAGAGTAAATGACCCAATGTTTTAGGATGAAACCCTATGGTTGTATCACTTGGTGGATCCTCTGGTCTTTCAATCCATCCTTCATAAGGTGACGGTGGTGGCGATTGCATTTGAATTGGCGGATTGGGTACTTCTAATTTATTCGGACTTGTATCGGAAAATGTTGAATCTCCTGGGTATCTTTCATCAATTGATTCATTAGCAGAAGGTAAAGTTGGTTCTAAAATTGTTTCAGATCTGTCTGCAACAGACGGTTTGTTTAATTCGCAATTATCATTTATGTCGCAGCCTCCCATGATATTATCCCTCCTGGCAAATCCAACTTTAATTCCTAATCTATCGAAATATTCATGAACCAATTCGGCTATTTTAGGAAACGAAAAAATCATAAGTATTCGACGAAATGATCTAAAATGTAATATTTGTAAGCAAATATGAACGCCATTCTTTACACTTTGCTCATTCACAAAACTTTTTAAGGTATTTAATGTTTCAGCCAATGGTGATGCATTCTTTGGATGTAGTAAAGTAGTATCGGTTAAAATCAAAGTATTTGATTTTTTTTTTATTTTTGGTATTATTTCCGACATGTGAATGTTATTATTATTATAACTGTTGGCTTTCTATTAAAAAAAATCCCTCTTATTACAAGTGTGTTCCAGTAACGAACCTTATTTATTACTACTACGTGCATAATCTTCTATTTTGAGATATCGTTTTTTCTATACGTCGATAGTCTCACTTTTTTTTTTTTTT
>JAJMES010000235.1:0-20543 GCA_030574275.1 Pichia sporocuriosa
TTTTTTTTTCTTTTTTTTTTAATTACGAAACACCATTTTTTGTTAATTCAAAGCGGGAATAAGTGGGAAAATGGATCAACAACAAAAAGAACCACCACAGCAGGCTACTGGAACCCCTTCAAATTCACTACCGAGACTTCGTTTCTCTAGAGGAGGTCGAAAGAAACCAGCACCTAAATTAAACATGAACATTCCATTGGAAGCATCACCTTCAGTACCATTGAATATATTCAGCAATGCCCAACTTCCTCCGTTGCCACCCATGCCTAAAACTTTTAAGAAAAAACATGATTCATGTGAGGAATTGACACACATCCCTCCCACCTTAAACCTCACTGATAATAATATTATTAACATCAACAATTTGAACACGAATGATGTTAATATTACTGGGTTGCCAAGTGCAGCCACCACATTAACAGTTGCATCATTTACAACGTTAAATGAAGAAAGTTTTGGAGTGGATAGATCATCGGGTTTGATTTCATCTTTTAATAGTAAACTCAAACTTGATGATAGTGATGATGTCATTGCAGATTTATCTGATACCTATTCTGCCACTCCCACGGAAAATACACTATATGATGATTCAATTTTTACGAAAGATTTTGAATTATTGTCGGAATATGATTGGAAAGTATTACATGATAAACAATTAATTGAAACTTTGGAAATTTTGGGTGAAGGTAATGGTGGATCCGTTAAAAAATGTCGAACATTAACAAAACAACCCACAATATTTGCATTGAAAATTATAACAACTGATCCAACCCCAGAATTTCAAAAACAAATGGTTAGGGAACTTAACTATAATAGGAAATTTGATTCACCTTTTATTGTTAAATATTATGGTACATTTTTAGATGAATCTAGTTCTTCTATTCATATTTGCATGGAATATATGGGTGGTGGATCATTAGATGCGATTTATAAGGCATTTAGAGAACGTGATGGTAGATTAAGTGAAAAACCATTGGGTAAGATAGCAGGTAGTGTTCTGAAAGGTCTTGCTTACTTAAATGAGAATAAAGTAATGCACAGGGATATAAAACCACAAAATATCCTTCTCGATTTAAAAGGGAATGTGAAGATTTGTGATTTTGGAGTTTCAGGTGATGTGGTTAATTCTTTAGCTACAACATTTACCGGTACATCATTTTATATGGCACCAGAGAGAATTAAGAATGAACCATACACAATCAGTTGTGATGTTTGGTCGGCTGGGTTAACAGTGCTTGAGGGAGCACTAGGTGAATTTCCATTTGTTAGAGAAAGTTCACCAGATTTACATATAAGTCCATTAGATTTATTGATTATTATCCTAGAATTTGAACCAATTTTAGAGGATGAACCTGAAGAAAATATAAAATGGTCTAAAGGCTTTAAAGACTTTATTAAAGTTTGTCTAACGAAGGAAGGTAGACAAAGACCATCGCCAAGACAGATGTTAGGACACCCTTGGTTAATGAAAATGAACAATAAACCTGTCAGAATGGATAAATTGGTTGAATATTGTTGGGGATAGTTGGGGAAAAATATTAATATTTTAACTTTTTAAGTTTTTATTCATTTATTTATTTTATGTATGTAATTAAAAGAGCATTCTATATTATAGAAATTAAAAATATCATGTTGTTATTAAAAAGTGGAATTTTTATAAAAATTTACAATTTCAAAAATTTTGGAATTTATAAAGTGAAAATCCTAAAATTCAAAAAACTTAATATTTAATTATATTATGTAATCTATATCACGTGAAAAGTTGAAGAAGAGTAAATGTGTAAATTTTTATTTTCAACAAATGGTCCCTTGGCCCAGTTGGTTAAGGCGTGGTGCTAATAACGCCAAGATCAGCAGTTCGATCCTGCTAGGGACCATTATTTTTTTGGTCTTTTTTTGTTTTATTATTTTATTAATATACAGTAACTTGGAATGTTTAAGAGTCTTTATTTTACCCATACAATTTTTCAATCATCAAATGTTTGATATTATAACAATAAAACAATAAATCATAAAAGTAACATCAAAATACAGAATTTGTATTTAAAGACTTTTGTCTCATTAAAAATATGAGTGAGTTTAATTTATAATGCCATGTTCTTTTGGATGGAAGAAATGAAGCCCTCACAAAATGCGTAATCAAATGGCGAGCTTGATGTGTTGTTTGCATGCAATTTTAACTTTGGATGTTGTGGTTATGAGTGTTGCATTCATTTTTAATATCAGCATTGGGATACAGGAAAACTAATACACAATATTTATTAATCAATCATGCCTAAATTAGAACAATGGGAGATAAAAAAATATTGGGAAATTTTTAGAGGATTAAAACCTGAAAAGAATAAATTAAATGGCGATAAATTAGCACCAGTTTTTAAGAATTCACATCTTGATCAAGAGCAATTGACTAAAATATGGGATTTAGCAGATATTGATGTTGATGGTCAATTGGATTTTGAAGAATTTTGTATTGCAATGAGATTAATTTTTGATTTAGTCAATGGTAATACTACCAGTGTCCCACAAAAATTACCTGACTGGTTGATTCCCGGATCAAAACGTCATTTGGTTCAAGCAAGTGAAGCAGTTAGTTCAAATACCAATAATGTAGGAAATGAGAGTGATACTGATGAAGAATACACTTTGAGTTCAGATTTTGACTGGTATATATCACCAACTGATAAGACCGCATATGAAGATGTTTATAATGCTTCGTGTGATACTTATGGTAGAATAAAATATGATTCGTTATCAGCATTATATAAAACATTGACAAATGTACCCCCAACCGATATTAGTTATGCATGGAATATTGTCAATCCTAAACAATCAGAAACTATAGATAAAGATCAATGTTTGGTATTTTTACATATTTTAAATCAAAGATCAAACGGTAAAAGAGTCCCAAGATCAATTCCTCCTTCATTAAGAGCAACATTTTCGAAAGAAGTTCCTGAATATGATCCATCATCTCATCAAGGGGATTTAAATGTACCTGCTAGTACGGTACCAAAGAATAAACAGTCTTTTGCCTCAGATTATCTTAATAAGCTAAGTTCATCGAAGAGCAGTTTAGTTTCAAATGGAACTGATTTTACAGAAACCAAGGATACCGATTGGGAAGAGGTTAAATTGAGAAGAGAATTAGAAGATTTAGATAATTTGTTGAAAAAGGCCGAAATTGAGAAAGCTAACAAAGGTAAAGATAATAAGTTAGATTTAATAAAATATGAATTTGAGCAACTTTTAAAATACAAAGAAGAGCAAACCAAACAATTGATGAGCAATATAGGTAGTTCTAATAGTTTGAGTTCAGTGATTGAAAATATTGGCTCGATTGAAGTACAGGTGAACCAATTAGAAAGCTTTTTAGAGTCTAAAAAGAATGATCTCAGCGAACTAAATAGACAGATAGAGTCATTAAAATAACACTCTTTTATTAGTAGTAAATAAAATATATAGTTATCTATAATGTTTTAAATTTTTGTTTAATTTTACTTTAGTTTTTGTATTGTTTATTAAAATTAAAAAAACGTAATATTTAGAATGTTTGAGTATAGTCCATTATATAATTGTACTATATTATTATTTTTTTCACAAGGAGGTAAGTAAATAAATGACATATAAATAAGAAAATTAATTTGCTCATTAATTCATGTCTTTATTCATGAAATTACGGGTCATGGTAGGTAATGCAACTCTAATACCATCTAATTCTTTAGACATAAAAACTTGACAGCCCAATCTTGAAGTTTCTGTTAATCCAAATGCCAAATCTAACATATCATTTTCATCATCATCAGGTTCAGGAATTTTATCATAATATTCAGGATCAACAATAACATGACATGTAGAGCATGCACAAGATCCACCACAGGCTCCTTCCATATCTAAATGGTTAGCTTGTGCAATATCTAATAAATTATCACCTTCTGCAACTTCATAAGTCTCTTGCTTGCCTTCTTTGGTTATAAAGGTAATGTGCAACTCTTCTCCCGGATTTGGCTTCTTCAAATGCCCATGAAATGTCACTGATGAAGTTTGGAAGTATCTATTGAAAGTCTCATTTCTAACAAGGTTTACCTTTCCACAATTTAGATTTCTCCCTACTCTAAATATATTTCTCAGCATCATTATATCCTTATAACAGCACTTCCCTTCAGTAGATAAATAAGAGACAGAGACAATAAATTAAATATGCACTGGAGTTGATTATGAAATGAATTATTCATGTTTTTTTTCACAAATAACTTAACTACAACTACTACCCCGCTAGCGCTTACTCAGTTGGACGGCTTTCGGGTTGGCTTTTTTTTTTTCTTTTTTTTCGGCCTTTTCTACTATTTGGGTTTCATACAGGCAATCACGGTAGTCATTGCATTTGATTTTAAGTTTGAAGATTTAGAGCTTTACTGGGGAATATATAATATATCCATATTACTGTTGATATATAATGTCGGAATTATTTGATGGTTACGAATCTGATTTTAATCTTGCCTATGCAGATACACAATCGAAACTTCAACAAGTTTATGGATTAGATGATGACAATCGCCGTATTGATATGATGAAACAAATAGAGTCATCTCTTGATGACTGTCATGATCTTTTGGACTCAATGAATCTTGAAGTACAACAAATTGCAACACATCAACGTTCAAGTTATAATGCAAAAGTTCGTACTTATCGTAGTGATTTAGATAAACTAAAAAATGATTTGAAGAATCTTATGGATGATAAGGATAGACGTCAATTATTTGGTGCTGGTTCAGCAGATGAGGAAAATTTTAACCAAAGACAGAAATTGTTAAATACAAATGCTTCAATTGAAAGATCAACACAAAGGATTAACGAGGCAACAAGAACAGCTTTGGAATCAGAATCGGTTGGTAGTTCCATTTTAAATAATTTGAGATCTCAAAGAGATCAGATACTCAATGCTAGGGACACACTGAGTGAAGCAGATACATACGTCGACAGGTCTTTAAGAACCTTAAAATCAATGACCAGAAGAATGGCCACCAATAAACTTATCACTTATGGTATCATTGGCCTTTTAATTCTTTTAATTCTCTTGGTTTTATACAGTAAGTTCAGTTGATTATTTTATCTTTCCATTTGTATTTTATCTTTTTTCCAGTTTTATTATATCTTATTTCTTTCCATTTCTCAGTTTATTTTTATTTTTATTTTTAATTTAGTTTTGTAACTACTAATCTAATAAAGAAGGTGCTTATCAAATTTTTCAATCGTTGTTTGATTATAATATGTAATAGTTCATCTTAGTCTGTGTGCAAAAATTAAATAAAATTAAAAAGATCTAAGTATTCCAAAAAAAACTACAAAATTGCTCAATTTTTGGTCTCATACTCATCCGAGTTCACATTCACATCACCACATATCTTATATTTGGCCATTGCTTCTCTAACAGTACTCAAGAAATCGTCATTTGCAGATTGATCAGATGCATTTGTCTTTACAGAAGAACGTCTACTCAATCCAGGCATCATTCTAGATACGGTATCATCATCATCTAGTTCTAACTTATGAGCTGCAATATTCAATAATGATTTACCAGATTTTCTACGGCATAGGAGAGGGTATGCCGCTGGCCTTGGTTCATATGTTTGAATATCATTCACGTCAAAGAAAGAATGTTGCTTCACAGGAGTGTTTGGTTGTCTGCAAATAACACCAACATCTTGAATCATTCTTGCAACCAATGCAGTCCATCCACACTGCCATTTAGCACCCATACCTCTACCATTATCACCATCAAAATATTCGTAGAAATTAACTAGATCTTTGAAATATTCGTCATTATTTAAAACATCAAGTGTTTCATTATACCTAACCTGCTCTTCTGTCAATTCAATTTCATCGCTATTATCTGAAGAATCGAATGGCCTACCCAAATAAGCACGATAACCATCCTTATCAGGCATGAAAATATGTATCAACCTTTGTTGGATTTCTTCAGCTGCTTGTCCTAAATTCAAATATTCTCCACTTCCAACTGGTGCCTCAATCTTTAATGATGACCCATAGTATAAATAAAATCTTAAAAGGGATTCAATCAATAAGAAATTCATAGGAAACCAAATAGGACCCCGCCAATTAGAATTTCCACCGAACATTCCAGAATCAGATTCACCAGGCAAGTAGGATACACCATAGTCAACACCATTGATATTCATATGAACAGGATGATCTTCATGATATTTAGAAAGTGATCTAATACCATACGCTGATAAAAATTCAGACTCGTCAAATAATTTTTGAAGGATTGCAATTAATCTATCTTTATTAACTAAAGATAACAACAATCTATCAGAGTCACCCCTCGTATCCATTGAAGCAATATGTCTTTTAAAGAGATAATTTTTATTTTGAATTAACCATTCCAATCTCTTCTTAAAGGAAGGGAATCGTTCCAAAACTTCAGGTTCCAGAGTAGTAGTTGCAAACAATGGAATCAATCCAACTAAAGATCTAACTTTGACTGAATTCATTTTATTATCACCCCATTGAATTTTATCATAAAAAAATTGTTCTTCTTCATCCCATAAAGAATCTACGGTTGGTCTCAGATTAGTTTCAGATTTATTCAAAAATGTCATAGCATCCGCAATTAGTAAATAATGTTCAAAAAATTTAGAAGCAATATCTTCATAAACGGGATTTTCTTTTGCCAATTCTAATGCAATATTCATCATTGTCAAAGAATACCATGCGATCCAACCAGAAGCATCTGATTGCAAAAGTCTGACACCATCTGGTGGTTCAGATCTATTAAAAATACTAATATTATCAAGCCCTAAAAATCCACCTTCAAAGATACCATTACCATCGAGATCCTTTCTATTAACCCACCAAGTAAAATTAAGCATTAATTTCTGAAATACCCTCTCCAAAAATGGTCTATCTGCATGTCCCCAATTCTTCTTTTCAATTTTATAGGTCCTATAAGCTGCCCACGCTTGTACGGGTGGATTAGTATCTGAAAAATTCCATTCGTAAGCAGGAACTTGTCCTTGTGGTGACATATACCATTCTCTAGTCAACAGATCCAATTGCTTTTTGGCGAATTCCGGATCAATCATTGCTAATGGAATTGTATGAAATGCAGTATCCCAAGAGCAATAAAAGGGATATTCAAAATTATCAGGCATTGATAAAATATTTTCATTATACAAATGCTTCCATTCCTTATTTCTTTCATTTGCCCTACCAACTGTTGGTGGTAAATCAGAATCTGGATCACCTCTATACCAATAATCATGGATAAAATGATAAAATTGTTTCGTCCATAACAACCCAGCAAATGCTTGTCTTTGAACATTTCTTAAATGTTGTGGAATTGGAAGTGGTGAAACATTCCAATAGAATTCATCAGCATCATTGATTCTACTTGCAATAACGTTATCAAGTAGTTCTTCATCAAGATTTAAGCTTTCGTCACTTAAGTCTCTAGTTAATTTATAACGGACTGTAACATAATCACCTGGTGGAATACCTCCATTTTCATCAAAAACAAACCATGCACAAGCCTTGGTACCACAATTTTCAGGATTAATACTTGACTTAACTTCATCAACAATATAATCATGAAAACCATCCTTACAATAGGCAGTCTTATTTTCAACATTATATAATCTTTTGAAATTTGTTTCATTATCGCAAAACAATAGTTTTGGTTCAACATCCTTATCAGATCCCTCAGTACCTGGAGATGGAGCAAAAACAAGTCTTCTTTCACCTAATTTCCAATGGTTAATTCTTATAACATTATCGGTTTCTTGATACATGTTTGGCTTTTCTTTTTCCATTTCAGATTCTAAATTCCATGACCAAGTATTTCTAAAGAACATTTGTGGAATGAGATGGAGTGGAGCAGCAGCATTTGATCTATTGTAAGCGGTAATTCTAAAATATAGCTCTTCTGGATCATCTTCGTCTTTTGCCATCTCGAAATAAACATCAAAGTAATTATTATCAGCAAAAACACCCGTATCGGTAATTTCATACTCAGTATCTTCTCTTCCTCTTTTAGAATTTTCTTCATACAATTTTTCATAAGGAAATTTAGAAATTGGATATTTGTAAAGAAACTTAGAGTATGAATGAGTTGGAATATTATCTAAATAATAGTACATTTCTTTGACATCTTCACCATGATTACCACTCTTTTCAGAAGCACCACCTGGTAATCCAAATAAAGTTTCCTTTAAAATATAATCATTTTCATTCCACATCGCCATTGTTAAATTAAAAAATTGGTGTGAATCACAAATACCTGCCATACCTTGTTCGTTCCAACGGAAAACCCTACTTTTTGAAGTTTCAAAATCAAACTTCCAAGCATCACCTTCATCAGTATAATCTTCTCTTGGAACACCCCAAGTTCTTTCTGCAAGATATGTACCCCATTTTTTCCAATATTTGGTTCTTTTTTTGTCTTCAGCCAAACGCTTTTCTTCCTTACTAAGTTTACTTGAAAGCGGCATTATGTCCAATTCAAATATACTAGTAATATATGCTACAATTAAATACCTTGGTAATAATCAATAGATAGAAGAAAAGTGTCAAACAATTGCAAAAGATAAAAAAAGGAAAAGAAATTTACATCATCCAATTTATGTGCCAATACATTTTTTTTAAAGGAGTTTTAATTACTGCCACATTTTTTTTATCGCATGAAATCTCTGATAAGCTCGCCTTACCTTTCCCCAAGCTTTTAAAAATCTTTCGGTTTCAGGCAATTTTGATGCCTAATTTAGATAAGATTGAATGGGATCGAAACTTATCGGGTCATTAATTATATTCGTTATCATATACACTATAAATTAAATTCTTTGAATTTAGAAAAACTGTACCAGCAGTTCTTCATCATGCATGATGGTTTTCATTAACCTATACACCAATAAAAGCATCCTTGGAAATTTACGAGCAAAATACCAGTAAAATCCATCTGGTAAAGGCCCCATCTCAGCAGCCAAATCCTTCGGCAAATCTTGATAATGATGGTATTTATTGCGAATGGCTCTTAATAAATCCATCAGTTTATGTGTATTATATTTTCGATACTTTCCCAAGTTATCTATAAACTTATCATCAAATTTATCAAACCATCCTTTGCTCCCTAATACATCAGGAGCAATAGATTCTAATTTGAGTAGTAAAGCAGATGGTGGATCCCTCCTTTCAATCTCAAATCTGTCAGAAACTTTTAATAAGAATTCTAATTTCTTTTCAGGACTCCAAAAAAATGGATGTTTCATAACTGCAGTAATATCAGGTCTCAAGTTTGGATTCTTTTGAATCATTGAACCTATTAAATCCTTAATGGTATAAGCATCTGGCAGTGAATTTAATTTTGAAAGATCATATTCACCTTTAATTATATTACCTTCCCTAATATAACGATCACCAAATGGATGGAAACCATTGGTTAAAACATAGTAAAAGACGCAACCAGCGGAAAAAATATCAACCGATCTAGTTAGTCTAACACGGGAATCTATGTATTTATTAGTGTTTGTTGAATATGCTGGAGACGTGTCTAATAATAACTCAGGTGCACGCCAGCCAGATGTACCGGCTGCATTAGCAGTTGTTCCACGAAATGATGATTGATCAGCATCCAGCCTTTTACATAATCCAAAATCAGATATTAAAAATCTAACAGAATTCCCATCATCTGAACCAGTTTTTTTCTGTCTCTTTGAAGAAACAACCAAAATATTTTGTGGTTTGATATCTCTATGAACAATTTTCAATGAATGTAAATGATTAACACCATTTGCAATTTGAAATAATATTTTGCTTTTTTCAATATGTATTTTTAAATCTTCCCTTTTCTTTTCGATGACATCTTCCAAAGATGCCGAACATAATTCTAATGCAATGTATAGAAACTTATTATGTTCTTGTGAACAAAAATATCTAATAACATTAGAATGGTCATCACTTTCTTGTAGCAAATTAATCTCATGTGATGCAACGTCGTAAAAATCAATTAACATCCTTTTAACAGCAACCGGTCTATTTTCAAAAAATCCTTTGAAGACAATTGTTCCATGTGACCCAAACCCTAATACCTCTTCCGTTATAGACAAATTGTTACTAATTTTAGTTATTTTTGGAGCAGTTTCATTTGTTTTCACCAAACCTTTATCATTGTCGCAATCCACATTAGCGCTCGAGGAATCAATCGTAGTTGATGAGGTAACCATTTTCGATACACCAACTTCAAGAGAATCCTTCTTTTTATTCTTTTTACCACCACGAGCTCCTCTCTTTCTTTTCCTTTTAACTGTGTCTTCTGTATCATCATTTTCTTCGTATTCATTATCTTTTTCGTTATTATCATTAGTGGATTCGTTTGATTTTTTTTCTTTCAAATCTTTATCATCCAAAGAGATACCATCTTCGGTACCAGTATTTCCAACACGATCCGCACTATTTTCATGAGAAATCACATTAATTTGATTTTGTTTATCTTCTGTTCCATTTGTAAGGAATGGTTTAAGTAATCCAAATCTGGTTAATGTGTAAAATATTCCGAGGCATATTATAGCAACAAATACATTTTCCAATACTCTATAAATCAAATGAGAAAATGATGTATTTTTAAATGTCAGGGTTGGAGTTTTATAATCAATTCCAATCATATCATCATCATGATCATGATCATAATCATTAATAGAAAGTTTGTTTGTATTACTTGAATCGATTAATCTTTTAGATTCTGAACCATATTTGATTTGATTAAATCTCGCTGGAAGGTTCATGGCAGTTGCGGATTGATAAACAGCCAAATGATTATTTGGATCATTTTTCATATTTTTTAATGAATGATCTTTAAGTGAATTATCATGTACGCCAGAAATAGCAATACATAGTAAATCGGAGTTTGTAAAAATAGATGGTAATCTCCATCTCTCATTTGTAATATATTTAGCCAATGGAGCAGATTTAACCAAAGAAGGATAATGATCTTCGCTTAATGCAAACCAAGATCCACCTTTAGTTCTATCAATATATGTCAAATCGCGTTTATCAACAGGAAATGAAGATTTATGATCCAAAGGATGTGGTAATACAATATATTCATCATCATTGAATGAATTTAAAAACACATCAAATATGTTGACCGTAACATAGGGTAAATTTGAAACCCATTTAATTGATTTATTATCAATATCCAATGCTAAAAGGGAACTATCATGAAATGGTTGGATATAAGTATTATCAATTGATTCAATGTTTTCATCAATCAAATTAGAATGAAAATTATTTGCACCCCATTGAACATAAGTTATATTCCAAGATGTATTATTTTTTGAATGAATTGTCAAATCATATATAGTTTTTCCTAATGTTATAAAAGGACCAATTTCATTCTCATGGTCATCAAAATCATGTGAACCATAAAAATAATCAGAATTTTCACAATTTGAATAATCTTCAATATCATGATTATATTCATTAAGTAATAAATCATCACAATAATCTCTGAAATTTTCAGAATATAAGTTATCTTCCACTGAACAAGTTCCAATATTTTCTAAACCAAAAGATTCAACAATAGCACCAGTTCTTGCATTAACTTTTACAATACCGGATACTCTACTCCCTGTATAAACAAATTGATTATCAATAGAAAATGGAGAATTCATTACGAGTTGTTTTATTGAAATTGGTAATTTTTCTAAACCATCATCTCCAGTAAAATGATAAACAGTACCATCACCATATGGTTCTACTATCCATGTTATATCTTTTTTCGGATTAGTATTTTTAAATTTTCGATTACTTGAACCTATTCTTACATATGATGATGCTGATGATGATAATGATGATGATGATGATGCTGATGTTGATGATGATAATGATGATTCAATAGTATTAGGATTATTATATCGGTTATATCCATAACCATTTTCTATTGTTTTAGCAGAATATGTAGCAATTGTAGTGGGTATTTCATCAGAATCAGAATCAGAATGTATAAGGACTAATGGATCACCACCTACTAAAGACCAAATCAATTCACCAGTTTTCCTATTAACTGCATTTATATTTCCTTCAATATCTGATGTAATAATTAAATTCGTTATTTTGAAATCATCGAGACGATTAAATTTATCCTCTGATATCAAATTGTCCATCCGGAAAAATCTCGGATCATCTTTAAAATCTGGTTGTACTATAAGTTGTTTATCATTATTTACATCTTCTATCTTTTCTAATTCTGATAGTACACCTGGTATGTAAAGTATAGAAATGTATAATTTGATTACTAGAAATTTTTGTAGTATGAATTGTAATTTCATAATTTAAATTAATCTAATCTAATCTAATCTAGTATATTATTATTCAATTGTTTAATTAATTATTTGATAAATAAATATAAATAAATATCTATTATATAATAAACCTTATCAATTAGAAAAAAAAGAAAAAAAGAAAAAAAAGATAAAATCAACGTACATTCCCAACAAAACCAATGAAAAAAAAAAAAAACGGAAAAAAAAAAAAAAAAAAAAAAAAAAAAAGACAAAAAACGGTTGAATAAATAAATTAATTACACCGAGTTTTTTTTTTCTTTTTTTTTCTTTTTCTTTTTTTTTGAATAAACAGAATAGAAAAGAAGGAATTTAATAACAATTTTAAGATTTCAAGATTTTATTATCTTTCTTTTTTTTCTTCTTTTACTTTTGCTTTTGTTTCTTTTTTATTGTTATTATTCCTATTGTCAATTGATAATGTCACAATTGGTACTTGAATTGTTTGATTGGTTTATCCAAATCATTATTGATATATTTTTCAGGGAAGTTTCTGTTAGAGGCTCGTATAATTTCCCTACTTCTGGTCCAACAATTGTAGTTATTGCCCCTCATGCTAATCAATATTTAGATGCTGCTATTTCAATCCATGCTGCTCAAAAAGTTGCAAATAGGCAAGTTTTCATGATTGAAGCAGCTTCTTCTTATCGTAGTAAATGGATGGGTGCTTGGAGTAGATGGTCTGGTGCTATACCAGTTGAAAGACCACAAGATTTACTGCTTTCAAGAAATGGAACTATTAAATATGAAAATTATCCAGATGATGAATTAACAATCATTGGTGAAGGTACTCACTTTTTAAAAGATTGTGAAATTAAAGGCTTGTTGGGTATTCCACATAGTGGTGGTAATGTTAAAATCGGTGAAATTATAAATGATACGAAATTAAAATTAGCAACTCCAATGAAGAAGAAAACTGGTATTGATTCACTTATTAAAGGTACTAAATATTTATCTGCACCTAGAATTGATAATCATGAACTTTTTGATAAAGTTTTCGATAATTTAAAAATAGGTAAATGTATAGGTATTGCACCAGAAGGTGGCTCTCATGATAGAACTGAATTATTAGAATTGAAACCTGGTGTTGCAATTATGGCTTTAGGTGCAAACGCAAAATATCCAGATATGGATGTTACAATTGTTCCTTGTGGTTTAAATTATTTCCATCCTCATAAATTTAGATCTAGAGCTGTTGTTGAATATGGTAATCCAATTGTAATATCTAAAGAGAGAGGTTTAGCTTATAAAGAAGATGCAAGAAAGGCTGTTAATGAATTAATGAATGAAATATCAGATGCAATGAAAGTTGTTACTACACAAGCTCCAGATTATCAAACTTTACAAGTTATTCAAGCTGCAAGAAGATTATATTCATATGGTCGTTTTAAACGTCCACCTTTACCAGTTGTTGTAGAAATGAATAGAAATTTATTAATTGGTTATAGTAAATTTAAAGATGATCCTAGAATTAAACACTTAATGATATCAGTACTTGAATATAATAAAAAATTGGCAACTTTTGGATTAAGAGATCATCAATTAGAATTTTCTATTGATCAAAAGAATGAAACTTGGATTTTATTAATTACAAGATTATTTTCTTTATTATTTTATTCACTTTTAAGTCTCCCAGGTACGATATTATTTTCACCAATCTTTATTGCATGTTCTGTTATTTCTAAAAAAAAGCAAAAACTTGCATTGGCAAAATCGGTTGTTAAAATTAAAGCTACTGATGTTTTAGCCTCATGGAAAGTTTTAATTGCTTTATTCTTTGCCCCAGTTTGTTATTTTGTTTATTCCACAATAGGTGTTTATTTGATTTATTCATATAACATTTTGCCATGGTTTAATAATTCAATTTTTGGTATTTTTACTGTTTTTTGTTCTTGTTGGGCCATTTTGGTTTGTACAACATATTCTGCATTTAAAATGGGTGAAGTGGGTTTTGATATTTATAAATCCATCTATCCTTTGATATTATCACTTTCTTCACCTTCTAAACAATTTAATGAATTGAAAGAACAGAGAAAAAAATTATCTATTGAGGTTACAGAAGTTATTAATGAACTAGGTCCAAAAGTATTTAAAAAATTCGATGAAAAACATATAGAAAACTTAAAAAATCAAGTTGAAATTGAGAATGAACTAATTCAATCAAGGTCTAGGTCTAGGTCAAGATCAAGATCAAGATCAAGATCAAGATCAACGTTAGAATCTCTCCCATCTTTAAGTAGAACAAGTTCGACTTTCTCCGGCTTTTCTAGTTTTAATGGTGAAGAAGACAATGGAAAGTTACCTAACTTGGCTCACGTTTCCATTTTTCCAGATCAATTGCAGATGGCTGACTCCACAAACTCTTCTGCTTCTGCCAGTGTAGACGATATCCCAAATTTGTCAGATTCTGTTTCTACTGGTATTGAATCTAAGAATTTAGGAGACAGAATTAGACATGCTGTTATTCAGAGAAACAAAGAGCAAGAAAACCAAGAATAATTCTGATAGTGCCACAAACACGAACAATAATTTAGGGAACAAACAACTGATGCAATCAAAATAATTCAATATTATGCCAAATATTTGCCTAAAATCAATGATATACAGTTACTTAAGCTAATTTTATAGATATAAGTACTAAAAATAAATAAATGTAAAATGAATGAAAGTTATAATAGTATTTGTAAACTTACCAGGTTAAAGCTAACAGAGAGGCAGTTATGGCAATAGATTTCGTATTCAATCATAACTGTTACTAACGAACGGCCTTGCCGTACAGTCTTTACGCGCCGATCGACCGCATAGATAGTCTCTAATCTCCCATAATTTTATTGATAAATCGAGACATGATTCTGTTGTTCCGTAATATGACCTGATTTCCGATCACTTGTTTGATAAAAATTAATGCAATGCAGCTTATCCATATATAATAGACTGGACAACATTTATTTGCAATAGCTAATATTGGAAATGATGAAATGGATTTTGGCATTGGGTTTGTTACTTCTGATAATCCCCATATTCATTAGACTTTTGTACAAGATTCCTTATATTATTATAGGATCATCGATACCATTAATTGCGATTTTTTTCACTGCAACACGGATCAAACTACAAAATTTTGATGAAACAGAATATCTAAAATCAAGAGGACGTACATTTTTCTTTTATCGAAGGAAAAATTGGTCTCAAAATTTGGATATGTTAAAGAATGATTTAGATTCTACCCAAGATAAGCAAATCTACCCAGAGAATTTTTTAATCAATGATACGTTGAATAATATTGTCAGTTTATTATTGCGTGACTTTGTTCAATCATGGTTTTACAAAATTTCTCCAAATGATAGTTTTATTTCTGCGCTTAGACACGAAATAACTTATATTATTAAAATGTTACACATACGACTTGCAAAGGTTGATTTTTCAGACTTCTTAGTGCACAATATAATTCCTATTTTGAACGACCATGTGGATTCATTTTTAGCTGCACAAGAAATTACGAGGAATAAAAAAATCATTAATAAATCGGCAAAACCAGTAGAAAGACCGACCAATACTAATGATGATTCAATATTGGCTTCAAATTACAAAAGAGGTATTCTTCATCCGGGCATAAAAATAAATTCTTCATCACTTGAGAAGGAGGTAAAGTCATATTTAAGCTCAAGTCTTGCAAAGATTTTACCATTTTTGATTGAAAAGAATGAGATAAAGTCTATGCCTGTTTTTATACTGATTAGAGAATTGGTGAGCTCTTGTGTTTTGAATCCAATATGCGCAATGCTTGCAGATCCTGATTTTTATAATCAAATTATAGTGTCATCATTATCAAAGCAGATGAACGATAGGAACAATGTTAAAAAATTAAGAAGCGTATTGCACCGTCAATCTATGACTTTCAATGATTTGATACTCACGGATGACCAGTCATTTAACATTTTACCATATAAACTATCCCCGAACACTTCAAAAAAAGATTTTGATATATTGGTACAGGTGGTGGAAAATTCAAATGACCTTAGAACTTTGTTGAAATTTAAGTACTATACTATATTACGAAACCAGAAAATGCTACAATCTATTCCAAAATCTCAAATCGAGGAATCGAAATCTATACAAAAATATTTTGAACGTTTGAATGTTATATTAGAACTTATTGATAGAAAATTAGAAATTCCCAGGGAAACTTCACCGTTTATAAAGACAGAGTCTACACTGACATCAACATTAGGTAAATACGATTTACTCAACATTAGCACCGACAAAATAACAGGGGATTTACAACTATATGAGATATTATCATCTACATCGAGACTTAAATATTTTACATCTTATATGGAGCAAAGAGGTGAACGACAGATACTTCTAGATTTTTGGCTGTCAGTAGAGGGTTTGAGAAATCCTTTAGAGTTTAATAGGGAACACACACGTGCAGCTCTAATCAATTTGGATACTATTGATGATGATGAGGAAAGTAGTGACGATGAAATGTCTATGTTTATAGATGATGATTTTAAACAGGCCGATGAAATTAAAGCAATTTTTGTTAAATATTTTAGTCTCCCAGTAATGAAGATCCCTCCAAAAATGTTTTACAAAGTGAGTGAATTCATTCAAGGAAATTCCAGCAGCAAGTTGGCTTATTATAGAGCAAGAAAAAACATTCTGAAATTGCAGGATTTTGAATATATTCGTATCAAAAAAAGCGATTTTCTTGCATTTAAATCTTCTGATTTATGGTTAAAGCTTGCTGTTGAGGAGGCAGTCAATAGGGATGAATCTAAAATGAAAACTAATAAAATTACTTCAAATTTACCGATTGATAAAACTTTACCAAGGAATGTGGATCAGGCTAATTTATCAAAATCATTCAACTACAATGGACTATACGGCGACCCATTAGCTAGATATTCAGAAGCAGAAAATGCCAGTAATTATGTTGACGTTAATATGACTGGAAAAATAAGTGACAAGGTTGTAAAAGCTGTAGAAGAGGCACTAAATGAGATTATCGAAGACACAGGAAATGCGGATTTTGAAGCTTTATCAGCATCAGACATAAGAAGCTCAAGACTTGTAAGTGATGATGTTGCAAGGGATTTGTTTGGTGGCGACCAAGAAAGTTTATTTGGGGATGATGAAACCAAATCTAATTCCAATGATACTGATTTGACTAGAGACACTTCTGTTATTAATAATCCTGGTTTATCGAATAATCATCAAGATAGTGTTTCAATGAGGAGTGATTCATCAGATATTAATCAGGAAAGACTGGGGCCGAATGATCTGAGAGTGGTAGCACCCAGTGTATTAAATTTGTCCAATGAAATTGAAAGATTGGATGTTGAGATTGATAGATTGCAAAAACAGCGTATGATAATAAAGACTTTATTAAAAAAGGCCGAAATTATCAACAATTTACCTGAGCTAAGAATCTTGAAGAAATCTTTGATAAGTCTAGAGAAAGAGTTAAAGTTAAAGTTAATGCAGAAGGAACAATATGTTGTACAGGAGGGGGAAAATAGTCTTTATGAGCGAGCAAAGGTTTCTATTCCCAACTACATTACAGCAAAAGATAACACAGGTAAAGATTTTATTATGTATGTAATCAAAGTGATCAAGCTATCACAATTAGACTCAAAGCAGATAAGTGCAAGTTGGATGGTTACTAGAAGATTTAGCCAATTTTATGATTTGCACAATTATCTGAAATCTAAATATCCTGAGGTTTCCTTAATGGACTTTCCAAAAAAGAAAATGATTATCAAGTTCAGACAAGGAACTCTGGTTGAAGAAAGACAAACCAAGTTGAAGATTTATTTGCAAGACCTGGTGAAGAATAAGGATGTTTGTTCAGACAAAATATTTCGTGATTTTTTATCCAGTGAAACTTTTGATACCACACTCAATAACAAATTGCATCATGTAAATCAGGATCTGAAGAAGCAAGGTGATGGTTCGGGTACAAAATTGTATAATATAATATCAAGTCAGGCTTTATACCCATTATTATCATTGACAAATTATAAAGGAATGAATGAACAAATGGATGATCAGTTGATTTTGGACAAAAGCCTTGAGGATAGTCAGACCTTGAGTGAGACTGGTGATAGAAGCAATGAAGATATCGTTTCACAAGAAACAAAATTGAAAGATGTTTCATTTGTTAAGCCTATCTGTGATTTGATAGTTTTAGTATTTCAATTAAATAGCTCAACCAGCTGGCTAAGGGGTAAAGCTCTGATTTTACTTTTTCAACAGCTTTTTGGATCAACGGTGGAAAAGGTATTACGAACAAATGTTGATGGTAAAATTAAACAAGAAGATACTGTTTCAAAAATTCTAACGGGGTTAGAATCGACATTATGGCCAGATGGAAATTTTAAGAAAAAGAAGGCTCCAAGGACAGCATTTGAAAAGAAGAGAAGCAAACAACAAGCAAAATTACTATTGAGTTCATACTTGACTGATATCAGTTCAAAAATATTTGGGCAAAATGCAGCAAACGAGGCGGCAGATACTATTTATCATATAATTCAAAACGAAATTTTGAATTATCACTTAGCACTATCAATATTAGACGAATGCTTCAAGGTATTATTCCCCGAATTAATGTCATCGTAATCTTTTTTTTTCTTTCTTTTTTCTATATAATTTTGATTTATACAACAAATTATTTATTACATTGAATCTAGCATTTAAAATCTATTCAGAATCCGTTTTAAATTTGTCCATAAACAATTTTTTTTCATTTAATCTTTTATCCTTTCTATGAAGCAATGCTAAATCCAAGAAACTATCCATATTATAACGTATGTGATTTTGCTTCTTCTTGGCCTGTTTAACATGGCCATGCGATTTTAGGTTTTTTGCGGGTATTTTATGCTTTGCCATTATTCTTTTGAGTATCTTATCCCTATGTAGTTTTGGCTTACAGTATAATTCGTAATCAATAGGATAACTATTAACTGGTCCATTGATATTATCTTTATCGAGCTTCAAATTGAAAAGCTTCAATAATAAAAGTTTTGATTTTTTGTCTTTATGATCTAAACAGGACAAGACAGATAACCAATCCAAGCCATAATTGGGAACCTTCAAAAGCTTACCGGGATAATATTTTTTTAACTTATAAGACATACCTTCAGTGGCTTGCATACTATTTGTATGCATATCTGATAATTGGTCAATAACACTGTCTAGTTTATTAATAATATTTTTTTTCAACAAAGGATTCAAATGTAAATCTTCTGGGGTTCGACGCTGATATGCATTTTTAATGGGGAATCCTTTCTTTGTCAATTTATGCTTATCGGCATAATTTCGTATTTGGGAATTGATCTTTCTTTCAAATATAGCATCCAAACATTCATCGATTTCAGTTAACGCATTTATTTGAGGATGCCAAAACTCTAGCATATGTGATTTAGGCTTCAAACGGATGTTGTTTTGATCATAATTGACAAAGGTAAACTTTGTTTTATCCAATTCCCTTTTCAAGTCATTCGCATTTAAACCTAATTGAGCTGTTGTTGTGGTTCGTAGAAAAGCACGTGGTGTGATAAGTTCATCCGAGGGTAAGGGCCACAAAGTGAAAGTTGAAGCAGGTAAATTTGTGTTTCTAGTTGATAATAAATATGTACTATATAAATGGAGGGGAAGATCAGTGGTGAATTCAATATTTGCATCGTTTAATATATTACACATCTTTTTGATATCTTTAGATTGCTGTGCTTTGCAGAACACAATCGGTGGTTTGGTTGATTTCTTGAAAAAGTTTTCTTTAATTTTCTCCAATAAACTATCGGAATTTCCATCATAATAATCTACAAAATGGTCCCCCATATCATCCATAAATGAAACATCAAGAAAATTTGACATCTCCTGTTGAGATTGAAAATTCGGTTCTGTAACATTAGGCGTTTGTATTGCTATTGGAGTCAATGATTTTTCAATAGTTGGAGACATGGATGGATCCGTCCGTTGATCTGATTGTGAATCTGATAGAATAGCTTCCAATTGTTCTGTTGTATCTTGATATTGATACCCTCGATAGTCCGCAAATTTTTGACTGCGTTGTGACTTACCTGTATCTGATCCGTAGACTTCTTCATCTGATGAAATTCCATCCTCGTTTTCCGATAACTCGATAATTATCTTTTGAGTTTTAGAACGATTACTTCTGAGAGTCCT
>JAJMES010000235.1:20643-94250 GCA_030574275.1 Pichia sporocuriosa
AAATAAAAAAATAAAAAAAAAAAAAAAAAAAAAAAAAAAAAAAAAAAAAAAAAAAAAAAAAAAAAAAAAAAACTGAAAAACATGCCACGTCGATAGTCGCTGCCTACAAAACCGCGCATTTCCTCTCACCCTCTAATTATTGATACGAAGAGAATTGTTCAACATTCAAAGAAAGGAGAGAAAAAAAAAGGGAAGATTGATTCATTCTATGCAGTTTTGGGTTTAACTTTATAAGAGTATCATTTGAAGGGTTAAATTTTACACAATCAAAAGGAAATTCTTTTATCAGATAAAAATGCCAACTTTAGAAGAAATTGAAGATATCGAGGATATTGACAACCTCGATATGGATTTAGCAGAATTCGATCCAGATCTTGTGACACCGGTTGCACCTGCTAAACCAAAACCAACTGTAACAAGATCACAAGATTCTAATCCACAACTTCCTATTCCAGATATGTTCAAAGGTATGGGAATGGGTATGGGAATGGATCAAACACAACGTCCATCAGCAGCAAAGAGACAAGCTGCAAATCCAAATATGAAGATGTACGATAACATGACAGCTGAAGAAAAAAGAGAATTTAAAATGATGCAAATTATTTATCCATGTTATTTTGATAAGAATAGAACTGCAAATGAAGGTAGAAGGCTACCTATTGATCGTTGTGTTGAAAATCCTTTAGCTAAGACAATTTTAGATGCTTGTAGAGTATTACGGATTCCAGCAGTTTTTGAACCGGAAAAATCACACCCACAAGATTGGGGTAATCCAGGACGTGTAAGGTTAGGTCTAAAATATGAACACGAACCAACACATCCATTATTAAAGTCCAAAAAGCAAGCTCTTATTGCGATTTCAGACTATATGAAGGCTCATCCAACAACACTTAAAAACGTTAAAGATTTACCAGGTCCACCTGAATTAATGGAAGGAAGTTGGGAACCAAGTGTTATTCCTAAAGTTAAAGGGTTCAGAATGAATACTATTGTTCCGATGCATTCTTTCATGACTATGAAAAATCCAGAAACAGCTGGTGCATACATTAAGACACCTACTGAACAACAAGAAAAGGCATTTGAACCTAAAAAGATTAAACAAAAGATTCAAAGAATCAGAGGATAGTGTTTATAAATTAGTTTATTCTCAATTTGTATATGTATAGTTTTCTAAATTTTTTTTATTTTTATTTATTTTTTCATTTTTTGATAACCACCTAATCGTAACTTTGTAGCAAGTGTAAATATGATAATTAAATTATAAAAGCATTAATATTATAGAAATGTAGTGTCTATTTATTTTAATGGAACATATTTCTTTCTGTATTCTAAAATACTTTGCATTTGTTCTTCAGTTAATTCATTCTTTAAAACTTCGACAATATCATCAAATGAAACAATAGAAAGAACAGGAACTCCATATCTTTTAGAAACAATTTTAGTTGCACATTCATCAGAATCTTTAGTAGTTTCCATTCTATCAAGGGCAATGATACATGCAATTGTATTACCTCCTTCTTCCTTGATAATACCGAATGCTTCATTAATAGCAGTACCAGCAGTCATAACATCATCAATAATTAATACTTTCTTATCCTTTAATGCACATCCAACAATCGATCCACCTTCACCATGATCTTTCTTTTCCTTTCTGTTGAATGAATAACCAATATTTGCATATTTTTCACCACCAATTTCATATAACTTGGTAACAGTAATTGCAGCTAATGGGATACCTTTATAAGCAGGACCAAATAAAATATCAAACTCTATTTTTGAATCAATAATAGCACGTGCATATGCTTCTGCTAAAACACTCAAAGTATGTGCTGTATTGAACAAACCCATGTTAAAAAAATATGGTGAAATTCTTCCACTCTTGAGTGTGAAAGAACCAAATTTAAGTGCTTGTGCATCTAATGCTGCTTGAAGAAAATTTTCTTTATATGACATATTGAACTGGAAATTGGTTTCAAAGTATCCAAGTGTTGTGTATTAAGGTTGTAACTAAAAAGAGTAATATAAAGTTTTGTTAACCACTAAAAAAACATGTCGTCATTTCCTTCTCTTTTTTCTTGCTTTTTTTTGTTTTTTTTCTCAAAATTTTTTTTTCTTCATCTTTCTTATGGGCTGCCACCATCACCATCACCACATATAAGAAGCGCTGTTTAACAGTCTCCTATCTCTGATATCTTTTGCTTACTTTATATTAATAGGCTTTATTATATACTAAAATACTTTTATATAAGATAGTTAATATTGTGTCCATTCGAATATAATGGATATGGGGAAAAGGGAAGGTTCATTTAATCCAGAAGATGGCAATATTACACAATCCGGAATGAATATATCTTCCGATACAGATAATGACTCAATATTACAATCAACAAGTACGGCAAATGCAATACTGAATATATTACAGAAAATATCAATATCACCACCCCAATCACCAAATCCATTTTCTTCAATAATATCGAATAGTTCGAAGTCCACATTGCATCATTTACATTCTTTACCAAAATCACTGATACCCAAAAGGCGACTTTCATCATCATCATCATTTGATGATTATAATTCGACGCCTAGATCGAATGATAAATCCAATAAGAAGCAGCTCGTATATTTACGAGGACATAAACTACAGACTGTTCGCTCGTTACCATCACCATTATCTAGATCCCATTTGATAAAAAGACTAAATACCTTTTCAGTATTAAATTGGACAATTTCAAGCCCAAAGTTATCACCATTAGTATGTGCAACACAAGGATGGAAATGCCATCCTGTACGAAAGAATGAATTACATTGTACATCATGCCACTCAGGAATAATTGTGAAGTTAGCCGAAAGTCCTGAGAATAAATCACACTATAATTCAGGATTTAATACTCACCATTATAATTATAATGATAATACTATCTTAAATAATAGTGATGAATATGAATTTCAATTTCAATTTCAATTTTTAGATGATGAATATGAAGATGATGATTCACATGTTTATGATACATTGGTCAATTCTTATGTTAGTAGATTATCAACAGATCACTATACCACATGTACATTCTTACCGCTTTTACCATTATCTCCAAATGATCAAAATTATTATATCACAGCAAAGGACATACCAAGAGAAATCCTAAAATTTGAAAATAGATTGGATACATTAAAAAAGAATAAAGATCGCTTGATTGGTAGAAATTTTAATTGTCAATTTTTAAATAAAGATGAAATTAAATTTTTATTGGAATATTTGAAACAAAATTCAAAAGATGATATAGATATTGATATCGATGATGATAATATAAACATGAACCTTTCGATAAATCCCTCATTAGATGTGATATTACCTGGATTACTAGGATGGGAATTAAAAATGCAACAATTTCATAACGAAAAGTTTTTACTTTTAAAATGCGAGTGTTGCACTAGAAGAATTTTACTTTCTACGGTTAATACTGAAAATGTTCAAGATGTTGAAGAATTAAAGTCATGTCCACACAAAGCCGAGATTCCAGCACGAGAGGAACCAACAGAATTTGATGAAACAATTCTACCAAAACAACAAGAGTTAGAATATGATGAAGAAGATGAATACATTGATCTTGAAAAAGAACATGATAGCTGGTGTTGTATGACACAGGGATGGCGAATTGCTCTTGAAGGTTTACGAAGCTGTACGGACATTTATTTGAGTAGAGTTCCGGGCTGTTCTAATAATAATGGGAACATTATAACAAAGGATCTTTTCAATACAACCATGAATAACTTGAGAGGTTTATGATTTAAATATATAACGATACTTATTATATAACTTATAACTCTTTTATTGCCAAACGGTGTAATAATAATAACAACAACAACAACAACAACAACAACAATAATAATAATAATAATAATAAACAAGCGCGTTTTGATCATCCAATTTGATCGGGTTTTTGTCAGATGTTTTTTCGGGATTTATTGCTTTATTATCCTTTATTACATCAGTACTTTCAGAGAGGCTTTTTTTTTTCTGTTCTGTTGGATCATTTTTTAATAAAAAAAAGGATTGTTTATAACTTCAAATATAGCAATAATTATTCTCTTTAGTTCTTCTATTTATCCACAATACTAGTTTATAATAGCAGTGACAAAATAAAAGTAAAATTTTTTTCTCTGGAATTAGACAACAATATAAAACAAAACAAAACTATACAGGAAGAAATTATACGACATGGCTCTTCCATTACTTTCAAAGAAAGCTGTTGAAGTACATTCAACATCATCATCATGCTGGGTTACTTTATACCATCGTAAGGTTTATGATGTTACAGGATTTTTAGAAGACCATCCAGCAGGTCCTGAATTAATTTTAGATTATGCCGGTAAAGATATAACCGAAATTTTGGCAGATCCAACATCTCATGCTCATTCAGAATCTGCTTATGAAATGCTCGATGATGATATGTTAGTTGGTTATTTAGCAACCGAAGAAGAAGAAAGAGAATTACTTGCAAAACATAAAGACATGGAAGTTATTCCAGAAGTTGGAGATGATGGAATGAGAGTGGCCGATTTGACAGATTTTGGTGAAATTCCAGATGATTTACTGCATCTAAAGACAGATCATGGTGAGGATTTTAAAAAGCATAAATTTTTAGATTTGGATAAACCATTAATTATGCAAGTGTTACGTTCTAATTGGACAAGAGATTTTTATATTGATCAAATTCACAGGCCAAGACATTATGGTAAGGGATCAGCGCAATTATTTGGTAATTTCCTTGAACCATTATCATTGACCCCATGGTGGGTTGTCCCAACTGTTTGGCTTCCAGTTAATTTATATTTTCTTTACTTGGGTGCAAGTCATTTGAACATTTTTGTAACACTATTCTTCTGGTGTGTAGGTTTATTTGCTTGGACATTAATTGAATATTGTTTACATAGATTTTTATTCCATTTAGATGATAATTTACCAGAAAATAGTATTGCATTCACACTTCATTTCTTATTGCATGGTGTTCATCATTATTTACCAATGGATGGAATGAGATTAGTTATGCCACCAACTTTATTTATTGTTTTAGCATATCCATTTTACAGATTGGTTTTTGCAATTTTCCCATATCATATTGCCTGTGTTGGTTTTTCAGGTGGATTTTTAGGTTATATTATGTATGATGTTACTCATTATTCATTACATCATGTAAAATTACCTTCATATATTCAAAAATTGAAAAAATATCATTTAGAACATCATTATAAGAATTATAGATTAGGTTTTGGTGTCACATCCATGTTTTGGGATCATGTTTTCAATACTTACTTGAACTCTGAAGACGTTTATGAAAAGAAAAATTGAATTTCAATCTCCCTTAACCCCTCTTTTTTTTCTCTCATTTTCACGATTTTGTAAAAAAAAATTATATATATAAAAGAAATAAACAAATATAATGGATCATTAATTAATTATATAGATAGTATTTACAGGGTTTTTCATTTCTAGCCATAAGGTTGATAATAAATTTATAATTTAAAACCATTTTCTACTTTTTGCTGATTTTTTTTCGTTTGCCGCAGATTCAGCAGCAGATTTACCTAAACCATACTTATTCAACATACCTTTAATATCACCAAATGCTTCTCTATCACCTTGAACAACAATAGTTGGTTCACTACCAGTAAATATTTTTTCAGCCATATTGATCAAATCATTTCTGGTAACTTTATCAATTTTTTCACACATTTCTAAAACGTCAATTCTTTTACCGTAAATTTGAACTTGTCTACCCATATCTTCTAATTGAACCATTTTACTCTCTAAATTCATCATTAAACTACTTTTTAATTGATTTTTAGCTCTTGAGACTTCATGTTCTGAAATACCACCTTTTCCTACATCACGACTCATTAAAAGGTTAAATTCATAACCTATTAATTCAGCCATAACTCTATCAGCTTGTGGGACACAAGATAATGACATACCAAATAATCCACTGTCTGTAAAGTTATGAACAAAACTTTTACAACTTTCAACAAATCCATATTGATTTAAAATTCTTGTGTAAGCACGTGAGTACATACCTTTACCTGGTCCACCAGCACTGAATGAACCACCGCCACCTATCAACATTTGTAATACAGCCAACTTGTAAACTTCATCAGATGATATTGTGACACCTTCAAAACCAACATAAATATGATGAAATTCTTCACCTCTATATTCTAATCCATCAGGAATAGGTAAAGATAATTCACCACCTGTATAAAGTGCAGGTTCTCTAATTAATTCTTGTTTTGTGTTTGATTTATAATCAGGTAAATATTTATCAATTAAATCAGTTGCCAATGATTCATCAACACCAGATAATGCAATAACTAAATTTTCAGGTTTATAGAATATATCCCTATATTTTAATAAATTATCCCTAGTAATGGTAGATAATTTATCAGCAGGACATAATAAAGGACAACCTAGATTTGAGTTAGAATATGCAACTTGTTGAAATAATTCAGGTAATATTAAATCACTTTGCAACCAAATTTCATTTAATTCATATTCAGCACTAATTAATTGTTCATTTATTTCTTCATCTGTCAAATTTGGTTTTGTAACAGTCTGTGCAAGTAATTCAAACATTTTTTCAATATCATGGTTGAAAACACTCGCTTGATAAATCATTGCTTCTCTTGAAGAAGCACACATATAATTACCACCAAGTTTATTCAATGAATCTGCCATTTGATCTACAGAAAATTTTTCGGTTGATTTAAATGATAATTTATCCAATATATGAGAGGCACCTGTAAGTCCATAAGTTTGTTCATATCTACTACCCGCAGTAACATAAAATCCAAGTGCAGAAAAATATGATGGTGTAGGATCTATTGCTAATTTAATACCATTTGATAACGTCTTGATAGTAGTTGGTGTAGAAACATTACTATTAGATGAGTAAAATCTATATCCTGATTTGGCTAATCTATATGTTGAACGTGAAAGCATTTTCCCTTTTTTTTTCTGTGTTTTTTTTTTTTTTTTTTTTTTTTTTTGCCTTCAAAAAAATCTAATAAATTATTTCTTTTTTAAATTATTTGATTATTTAATTACTAATTATTAAATAGTTTAATATATTACAAAATTCATTCGTTAGTGTCAAAAATATCAACTTCCTCATCAACATTTTCTAGCTCAAGTAACAAACGCTCAGCCCGCGCAGAAACTTTGTTGCTTACATCAACAGCTACCCATTTTAATGCTTCAACACCATCAAGATCTTGTTTCAGTTTAACTCGTATATTTTCAAATATACGTTCTTCACAATTCAACATATCTTCACATATTTTATTAAATTTATCAGCAGCATATTTGGATGGTAAAGCTCCTAATTCTTTAACCCATCCATTTACATTACTGTTAATGTTACCATTTTGACCACTAGTTTGTTCTTGTATTAATGATTTCGGAATATATTGTTGGTTTTGTATAGTTTTTGTTTGATTATTTCCACTATTCATATTATTACTACTACTACTACTACTACTACTACTACTACTGCTAATAATAATAAAGAATTTAACTTTTACTTTAAACATCATCATTATTAGCTTATCAACATTAAACATATAAACTTCTCGCGACTATTTAATAGTTCAATTTATATTACATAAGAATTTATTTAAATTATTCATTTACTTCATTTTATTTTATTAATTAGATTGGTTTAAATAATTTTTTTTTCTTCTTATTTAATCATAGATGGATTTGTATTTTATAATTTGTTTCCTAATTTGCCCTGGACTTAACTGGAATGGATTGAGCTTTTTATCCCATTTCATCTTTTCATAGTCTTCTCCATATTTTTCAATTAGTTTCTTATATCTATATATTTCCAATTCATTCATTTTATGTACTTCTTTTTTCTTTGGTAAACTTGCAAGTTCTTCAAGTTCTGCAATAACTTGATTTGCTGTAGATTTGTCTTCATCATAATCATCATCTTCATCATTATCACCTTTATGGTTATTGTAATTACTATCCAAATTTTCCATGTCTTCGGTATCTGGCTTTACTGTTATTTTCTTTGTACCATAAATAATTTTAATGACATTACCATTATCATCTTTTAGAAGTTTAGCAGTACCTTCAAGAATATTGGCTGGATCATAAGGATCTTCATCTTCATCTTCATTTTCATTTTCATCTTCACTCTCAACTTTTTCAGTTTCTACTTCATATAAACTCTCTTCCATATTCCCACGATTAATTGGATTAATTTTAATTTTTTTTTCTACACCTCCACTTGCTGCTGCTAATCTAAAAGTTAATCCAAGTTTTTTATAATTCTGCTTGGCAGTAAGTTCAGGATCCCAATGTTTTGCAATAATTGGATTAGATTTTGGATTGAATTTATCTTTGTTATTATTCTTACGTCTATTTTTAGACACACCGGAACGGTTCATTTTTCTTCTTCTAACAGAAACCATCTTGAATGTTTATATAAAGTAATAATTGGTTTAATTATATATATATATATATAAATATATGTATATTTACCTATCTATTGTCAATGATCTAATGAAGTAGTTTCTTAGAATGAAAAAAAAAAAGATAAAAAAAAATTTTTATGAAAAAAAAAAAATATTCAAATTAAAAAACTTACATCGGTACACCAGCATGATCTGATTTTTCTTTGATTTTTTTACATTTATTTTTTATTTTTATTAAGCTTATCTTTTCATCTTTCTTATCTGACAACTAGCTGAATATGTTGAGAAGGATGCAACAGTAGTATTACCAAAGAATCCAAGGGATATTTTGTGTATTAAAGTTACAAGTCTTTTGTTTGTTTGTTTGTTGGTTTTTCTTTCTTCCCCTTCTTATGTATTATGTTACACAATATATGATAATATTTTAGATCAAAGAAATAACAAAAGAAAAAAAAATGGAAATTGAGTAATTTGAAAGGTTGCAATATAATTGCAAAATTATCGGCAATTAAATAAGTATTAATTTACACTTATTTTTCAATTTGTTTTAATTGAGTGTTTTATATCTTAAAATAAAGAGGAAGATTAAAAGATAATAGATTGAATAAACGATTCATCTAATAGAATAAATTTTCAAATGAAGAAATTATAATTTATGAAAATGTTCTTATACTTTCTTTTGTCAATCAGTTCTTAAATTGAATTAAAACCATCCCTTGTATTATTATTGTTAAATAAAATGACAAAAATGCACTAAACGTCATACCACTTATAACACTAACAATAATGATTTACCAAGTACTTCATAAAATTAATACAAATGTGAAAATCAAATCTATAATACTATAATAATTTTGAGATCATCATTACACTTCAATTAACAAGAGTCTAATTTGATTCTCTTGAATTTTCTTCTATTTCTTTCTTTTTTTTTCTTTTTTTTTTTTTTTTTTTTTTTTTTTTTTTTTTTTTTTTTTTTTTTTTTTTCAAATCCCAATTGAGCCGTTCCCCCTTTTAATATTTAGGGCATTTGAATTATTTTCAAAGTTAAAAAAAAAAAGAAACAAAAAATCACTTTCTATTGATTAAAAAGCCGCACTTTTAAAATACTTTAAATTTTATGCATAAAACGTCTAAAAGCGGCTTATTAAATATATTCCATAGAATTCTATGGATAAATTAATATTGAATTGTTATTGTTTTGAAAAAATTTAGAAGTTTTAAGAAGTTTTAAGAAATTTTAAGAAAAGTTTAAAGTTTTCCAAAATATTCCAAAATATTCTAAAAAAATCCAAAATATTCTAAAAGTTTCTAAAAATTTCTAAAAATGTCCATAAAATTCTTTATATTTCTAAAAAAATTATTGATTTACTAACAATTTTTTTGGTCAAATTTTGTTTAATCAAGAACCGCTGGAAACGATTTACAACCAGAGGTTGTTTGTCATTAAATTTACTTTTTAATCTTTTTATTAGCGTTTAGCAAATTTTGTCATACTTTAAAACTTTTCTAATTAATCAAAAGAGGAAATATTATAATTTTGATATATCTTTAAAATAAGAGACAGTTTTGTATTGAATTTAAAACAAGTAGGAATAGATTGATAAACATTTTCCTTTATCTTGCTCTCTCCTTCCTCATCTTCTTCCGATTAATTGTTTACTTCAAGTTAATTTGTTTTTTTCTTACTATTATTCTCTTCATTGGTTTATTTTAGATTTTAATATTCCTCCTGATTAAATATAAAGGTTTAAATTTTTAAATTTTAAAGATATTATTCAATTTTAGAACTTTCAATTGGTTTTAATATTAATACCAATATTAATATTATTTACTAATTGAATTGAAAGAAAAAGTGATAACAAACATCTGGGCTTAATAATAAAGAATAAAAAGCACATATTTCATTGAATAATAATTTCTGTATTAGTATTATTTTCTAAATGTTAATTTCTTCTCAATATTAATTTTTTTTTCTTCTTCTTTAATCTAACTTTAATCTGAATCTAAATTTATTTGAATTTGATTTTGAATTTGAAATTAGTTTTAATCCAATTAAAAATATTTATTAATAACGATATCATTAAACAAATCAAATAAAACACAAAATGTCATGCAATTCTTCTAATGATAATTCAACAAAAGAACTAAACTTTACACTAAATGAAATAAATTCTTCGTCTGATTCAAATAAACCATCATTACCATCATCATCATCATCATCATCATCATCATCATCATCATCATCATATTTAACAACCTCTAAGCCTCATTTGAGATCACAATCTGAATCGACTTCAACTTCAATATCAAATTCTAAATCAAATTTAGATTTAAATTTTGGTGCTTTAGATTTAAGAAATTTAACCTCAACTTCATCTGTATCAGATTGTTCAATAGATTCTAACAACGAAAATAAGAAAAATAAATTAAAACATGATTCAATAAAAGAAAAAATTGATGAACCTAGTGAATTAGAATTAGCTCCCCACCAACCACACAATCAACGTGAAATAGACAATAGATCAGTATATGTATCAAATATTCCTTTTAAAATATCACCTTGGAAATTAAACAAATTATTTTCTAATGGTACTGATGTAATTAATGGTACTGGTGAAAAAAGTGTTAATCGCGTAACAATCGTATGTGATAGATTGACAGGTTTACCGAAAGGTTTCGCATATGTCGAATTTTCAAATGAGTCTCATGCAAATGATGCAATTTTATTCGATGGTGTTGAACTTGATGGTAGGGTAATAGGTGTTGCTAAGAAAAGAACAAACATTCCTGGTCTTAATGATAACAATGAAATTGAATCATTAATTAATAAAGCTAAAGAGAAACATAATGAAAACGATGAATTTAATGAAAATAATGAAAAAAATAATAGTAATTTAATTAAAAATATATGGGATAACAAATCGGTTAATAGAAAAAATAACAACAATATTGAAAATAATCAATTTAAAAAATATAATAGCTATAAATCACAAGGCAATTATAACATGGGTAATAAAAATTTTGACAATGTAATTGGTTCAAATAGGGCGAACAAAAAGGCATTTAATAATAAAGATAACGATAACAATAATAATTATAATAAATATAATAATTACAACAATAAACCTATTCACAGTAATAGCAACTATAATTTTATTCAAAATTCCAATATTCAGAATAATTATGGTAAACATTATAAACAGCACAATCATTGCAATGCATATTGTGAAAATAATGATTCAAGAAATACTTATATGAACACTGGATTAGATATTTTGAGTGATGATATTGATGATGAAGGATATCTAGGTGAAGTAGAACACGACGGTGATACATATGATGGTGAGTCTTCACATAGTAGTTTAGATGATATTAATGACGTTAGTTCTATGAATAGAACTGATGTTTTAAATACTGAGTCAACGATTGGAGACGACAAATCAATCAGTGAAACTATTTGTCCATCATGTGATAATTTTCTGAGAAAAGTTCCTTATGGAAAATCTGGGGCAACCGGATATTTCCAAGTGAATGAAAGAGGAAGAGGTAATAGTAGACACAGAGGTAACATTAGTGGTAGAGGAAGAAGTGGAAGTAGAAATAATTCTAATAATAACAAATTTTCTGATAATTCACACTATCGTGATAGTACTAGAGGTAATGGAAGGGGACGTTACAGAGGCAGAGGAAAAAATAATTATAATAAAAATTATAATTCTAATCCTAATTCTAACTCTGATAATTCCAACCGTAATAGTACAAGTAAATTTGTTATTGATGAAAATCATTACCTGACACCCTCTTCACGTGTGGGCGTGTATAATCAATAAAGGAGAAAAAAAAGAAGAACAGTGGTATATATCTTATATAGATTTATTTGTACGATTCTTAATGATTTTTATTTATTATTATTCACTATCTTTATGATTACTGTTATAGATTCTCTTTTTGTAGTTTTTAAGTAAATTAGAAAGAAAAAAAATACGTCTAAAATAACCATACCCACAGGAACCACCAAACAACGATTGTAGCAAATCCTAACCACACTTTCCAACCAACGCCACTTTTTTCAACAAAACGTCTCATACGGCCCATATTCCATTTAATCCTATCACTACTAATACCCATATCTTCACCTAATTCAGCAAGTCCACGTTTGGATTTGTTTATTTGATCACCCATTGCCAATGAAAGATCTCGCAATGCGCCTATTTTATCTTTCATAATATCCATCGTTTCATCAGATTGTGCTTCAAGTTGTGATAATTCATGTGCTTTAGCAGAATATGATGGTAGTTTTGATCGTTCATATGGATCTGACAAGCCCACGCTTGCCTTCTTTGAATTATCCATGGAATTTATACTAAAATTCATATCTGTATTTTCATATAAAGGTACAGGTGTTGGAGATGGTGATTGTGATTTCGTCAAATCCTCCATTGAAAAAAGTGCCTGTCGATCACGTTGATGTGCTTTGGAAGAATATCTACTTGTGCTCATGCTTGTATCAACTATCTTTAAGTATATAATAACACTCTTTCTATTGTTGAAATTAATTAAACGTGAACGAGATTCAGCTTATACATGATCCTGAAATCTTGAAACGTGAAAACTCCACAACATCAAATCTCTGCGCGTCTTCCATCAACAGTTGCTCATTTCATGTATACAGGACAAGTGTCTAAATTTAGATTGTTTTCATTCTTCAGTTTAGATTGTGTTAAAGAAAGGGAGAAGAAGTAAGCAGAACTTATTAATATTTTAATTAAATTTCAATGAATTTAAAAACATTACGCTTACAGCTTAATAATGCACTTACAATGGCAATGGTTATTGCAAGCGCTTTTGCAATTTGGAAAGGTCTTGCGGTGGTAACAAATTCAGCATCACCATTAGTCGTGGTCCTTTCAGGATCCATGGAACCTGCATTTCAACGTGGTGATATTTTATTTCTTTGGAATAGAGAACAATATTTAAATGTTGGAGACATTGTAGTCTATAATGCCCCAGAGAGGGATATACCCATCGTGCATAGAGTCGTCCGTGAACATACAGTTGAAGAACCAATTTCCAAATCCAAATCTAAAAAAGAAACAAAACACTCGCAATATGTACTCACAAAAGGTGATGCCAATCAAAGAGATGATTTACCTTTATATGGATATGGTAAAACCTATCTAAATAGGGATAAAGATATTGTAGGGAATGTTAAGGGATATATTCCAAAAGTTGGTTACGTGACAATCCTTATTACTGAAAATGTGTATTTTAAATATGCAATGTTTGGTTTTCTAGCCGTTTCTGCTTTGTTTTCACAAGAATAGTGATCTCTTCATATGCATATATTGACTATTTTGTTAGTTTTATATAATCTAAAAATATTATACATTGTTTTTACGTAGTAAAATCTTCTGTCGTTTTTCAACTCCTTGAGTAGTCGCTTCTTGACCAATAACCGCCCCAATTGAACGTTTTGGTGCTGATGGTATCAATGATGGCTTCAACTGTGTATAAATAGTCTTCAAATCATCAATGCATATCGCAAGGACTTCAGGTTTAGTGCTCCGTTTTAAGACTTCAACAAATTCTGATTCACTCAAATCAGAAATTTTTTTGTTAGCATTAATAAGCTGTTGCTTAACCAGCTCTTTCTTATCACCCAATTTAATATATTCACCATCCAAAATATCCCAATAGAAGTCAATGGCAGATGAGCCACGATGTCCACATAGCTCAATAAATTCAGGTTTGTCCTTCAACAAAGTAACAAATTCAAACCATTTTGTTCTCGTAGTTGGAGTAAAATCTTTATTTGCTATCATCAAATTAAGCATATTCTTAAATGCCATTCGTACAGTACGATCAAACCTGTAGTTTTTCTTCTTTTCGATTTCCAAAAAAAAAACCTGTTCTTGTTCCCTTTTCTCAATTACTCGCTCAAATATATCAAGCATTTCAACCTTAGATAAATTTTTATATTTCTCCTCTAGTTGTAATACCATCTTTGCAAACTCACTCGATATTGTGACATTAGTATCCAACTCTTCTTCTAATGCCTTGGCTTCTTTAGATTTTAATTCTTTGGAAATCTTTTCCTTTTCGTTTCTCAACTCATTCACATATTCATCAAAAAAATCCTTTTTAATTTTATCAGATAAAAAATTATATAAATTTTCATCTATAATTGCCTTAGAACATGTACTCCAACGTGTGTAATATTTAACTTTATGTTTAGCCAAAACATCATAAAACTCCTTTCTATATTTTTCCTTTGATTTATTAAATTCATCAGTCGATTTTTTCATCAAATATACTTCATATAGTCGACTACGTGCAAGAGGTTCTTCAATATTCCAGTATCTTTCGTCACCAGAGCATTTTTCTATGACATCATTGAAAGTAGAATTAGAATCAATATCAAATTCTGTCAACATTGCTATATATTCATCTTCACATTCTTCCGTAGTTTTTTTTGTTAATTCCCTCTTTGGCTCAATATCAGAAGTCTTCAATCCATTTAAAATATCATCAAGTTTTATGAGTTGGTTGACCGAAATTATTTTGCCCAACGTAACCTTTTTTGATAGGTCAATCACATCATTATCGTTTGTTTTTTCACTATTAATATTTGATTGCTCCCTATTGTCATTTACATCTTTTGCGGGTACAGTGGTTTGATCATCAACAGCAGCCTCTTGTAAAGCTATAGATGCAGAATCATCACCTAAAATTTCAGATTCGGTTAATTCATCACCAAAAATTGCTTTGAGCTGCGATAACACAATCTCTGGTATTGTCCATGAACTTTCTCCAGTATCATTTGAATAGAAATAAACCTTGTTAGATTCATAACCGCCATCACTATCACTTGTCGTTGCTTTTGACCATCTATTCTCATCAAGCTTTTGAAGAAACACATCCTCAGGGAATTCCCATTGGGTAACCTGTGTTTCTACATTATAAAAGTAGCTTTTCCCTGTAGCTGGATCTTTCAACCGTTCCCAAACCATGATATGATACTTATTGAACACCTGATGATAAGAACCTAATTATTTAATATTTTCTTCTATTACACCTATATCTTCACAACCTTTTCTACCTTATTCATGTTTGTGTACAAGTATGTTCGCGAATTTTTGAACCTTTGCCACTTTTGACTGTAAATAAAGAGACGGTAAAATACAATGCATATTGTTTGATGCATGGGTGCTGGATACATTATTAAAAATATGTTACATATTCGGTTGTATCAGTATATAAACTGCAAACATATTCCATTTTTTTTTGAAGAGAAAATACCCAATGTCACAATCTCTCAAACCATACCTCACAGCTGTCCGCCACTCGCTCAATTCTGCACTATGCCTTCAAGATTTTAGTTCACAACTCGTTGAACGTCACAACTATCCAGAGATTGAAAATAAACGTACACCAGAAATTTTACTAAATCCACTTCATGTGTGCCGTAATGAATCAGAAAGAGTATTGATTGAACCTTCAATCAATTCAATTCGTGTGTCAATTCGTATCAAGCAAAGCGATGAAATTGAAGAAATATTGGTTGACAAGTTCACTCGTTTCTTAACAAAACGTGCCGAAAATTTCCTCATTTTAAGACGTGTACCTGTTGAAGGATATGACATTAGCTTCTTGTTGACAAATTACCACCAGGAAGTCATGATGAAGCAAAAGTTGGTAGACTTTATTATAGAATTTATGGAGGATGTAGATAAGGAAATCAGTGAAATGAAATTGTTTTTGAACTCTAGAGCAAGATTTGTTGCTGAAGCATATCTAAATGTTTTTGATTAATCATTAATTGTCAGACAATTAAACATTTTAAAAATAAACACTTTTATCCCGCTATTCTTTTTTACTTTTTTTTCCCCAAAATACAAACTCAATATCATTTTTTATATATAGTTATTTATAAAATTATTTATAAGGATTTTTCTTAAGAAAAAAATAGACCAATCAATCAATTATTCAATCTAACGATTTCCTTTTGCTTTGTGTAAAAATGTGAGATCCAATAATAAGCTATCAAAAAACAGAAAACAATAAAAAAATGCAATGGCCATACATCAAAAATTCCATACCTGCAGATAATATCATATCCAATAATTGTCAAAATACGTCCCAAGATCACTCTCACATAGTCTTGTATCTTTATAAATATCCACAGGCTAAACCTTTTAAACAGCTAGTATCAGATCTTTCAAATAATCCTGTATTATCCATTGAATCAATTATGGTAACATCCATACTAACTACAGGATCTAAAGCTGCATGATGATCCCACTCAACCCATTGCATTAATGTATTTCTATTCAAATTAAAATTCCCATTCGAAACTTTTATTCGAAAATTGTCATTAGTATAATGTAACTCTGGTAATATAATTGTATCGGGCAGATATTTATCACATTTGGGTTTAGTTGTAGTAACCTCTAAATGGAATGACCTGGATTTTACATCAAATTCACAAACACGAACAATACCATTTATCAATGCTGGAACAGGTCGTACAATTGCATTGACTGCTCTAATTCCAGATATTAAGTCTAAACTCCTTCTACAATTTAATCCACCACTTCCCAAATTCTTACAACCCTGCGTATGCTCCCTCATATATTCTTTATTAATCGATCCTGCTGATATTGACATTTCAGAATGGGATGACGCATCATTTGAACTATTAAAATCAATTTCACTTGATTGTCCCACTATAGATGGCACATTTGCATAATTAAAATTAGCATTTGAACTATTTTTATTCAGCCAATCATCATAATTTATCCCTTTATGTAATCGAAAAGGTTTGGTATCATCTTCTGACCATATCGAAAAGTCTTCTAAATTCCAAAGATCGCCCCAAGCATGTGAATTATCAGGATTATAGCACCAATACGTAAAATCTAATTGTTCATTTTCTAAAGCAGATAAAATCGCATCATTAGCACTCTCTTGTGAACTATAATTCCCATCAGTGTAAGATTTTTTATTATCCATGTTAAATGGCATTCCAGTCTCAGTGAAAATAAGAGGAATATTGTATCCAACATTCTCATTGCTTTCATCACTCATTTGCTTTAGTTGTTTGCGAATTGATTTTCTTATATTGGATTCCCCAAGTATTAAGCCAAATACTGGATTAAGATACCTTCCTCGCATTATACCTAAAGTATCAACATTCATAATACGATTCCATTTTTGAAACATCAATGACATACCATCATAATAATGCAATGCAACAACTGTTTTATCATCTACAAATTTCGAATTATTGATTATTTTTGGCGGAACTTGTAAAACTGGAGGTTGAATAATTAAAAACATATCATCATCTATTTGTCTCATTCTATTTTTAAATTTTAACCAATGCTCTAAAAATGGACCATTATTAAACTTTGTATTATCTAAATATTCACCTGTCAAAGGATGAATTTTAAAATAATCAGGAAGTATTAACTTGCCATTCAATGAATCCCAAACACCATGTTGTGCAAATATACATTCACCTAATTTCCAATCTGTTGAACGATTAAAGCCATATTTTTTGTCTTTATTATTTTCTTTTGTAACCCAGGCTTTTGCACCCTTTGGGTCAATCCATTTCGTACCAATCTTTGTTGGTCCAAAAACAGATAATGAATATAACTCTACTTGTTCAGGATAACCCATACCAAGCCTGAAAGATTGAATCGGAGTTGGAGTTTCATCTAATTTCAATTTTTGATGAGGTAAAAAATTATTCAAATCATCGTGACCATAGTAACCACAATTTGGTTCATTAATAGATTCCACTCCTAGAAAACATGTATTGAATATACCAGGTATTTTAGCTTTGATTTGCTCTATTAAAAATGCAAATGATTCAATAAAATGATCTTGTAAAAATGTTTGAATGTTAACATCATTAATGACAGCTTTGGGAGTGAAAATAGATCCACTAAAAAATAATGTGAACATAACTTCTGAAGCCAAACGATGGTAATTGGTTGCCCAAACCATTTTAGTAAATTTTTGTGGGTCTGAGGACATATTATGAACTTTTGCAGCCATTGTTTCTTCAAAGTTACGTGGCTCTAAACCGGCAGCATACAGTGTCCAGATAGGAGATCCACTACCACCACTAAATCTAGACCATACATCTTGATGTGGATCAATGAAGACATATAACCCACCAACTTCATCGATTGCCTTCAATAAATTAACTACATATTCAACATAATCTAAATCATAAATTCCAGGTCCTTCATGTTCAATTGCCTCCCATGTAGTGACAAACCTAATAGTATTGTAACCACATTGTTTAATTCTGGATAAATGTACATATGCTTCACTCAAAGGAAATGGTTTACCAGCAAATGAAACAGTATCTGCATCATCAAACAGACCACAATCTACTGGATCAAGATTTGTATTTTGACATGGCCTATGTGGCAGCTTGGTATTTGACGCAAAGTTGATACCATGCATCCGAAACCTCCTCCCTGTGTCCTTTTCTATAAAATTGCCCTGTTCATCAACACCTAGAGGTTTTGTAACAAAAGGTGTATTCCCTAATATTGAACTACACATTCTTTTCAAAATAATATATACCCTCAATAATATCGTAGTTGTTCCAAAAAGCTGAAAAGGAAGCAAAAGAATAAAGAAAAGAGATCATAACTAACCCCTGTCTATACAGAGACTAATTCCCTTCTTCTCCTTATCTGTGGACTGATGTACACAACCGCGCATATATATATTGTTATATTGAGATCATCTAATAATGTCATTTTATTTATTGTTAAGAGCTTACAGACAATTTTTTTATTTTTTATTTTTTTATTTTTTTTTTTGGGAGGCTAAACTTTAATGTATTTTATTATCATCAATTTTATATTAAATATTGATTTTTGAATATAATAGACAATGAATTCATTGGCAGAATCTGTACCCATTCTTTCATGTGAACAAGTATATTTTCTTCCAAACTCACAACAATGCGACTTTGTTCAATCACAATGTTCTGATCAACCAGGTTTTGTTAATTCTTTCACTTTATATTATTGTATTTCACAATCTGAAACAGCAAGGCACTGGCTCGGAATACCAATTTTAATTGTTTTTCTTGTTATATTGTTTTCTTCCATTGGTATTGTAGCTGGAAATTGTCTAGTGCCCAACTTGAACGCAATTGCAAATCATCTCAACATACCAGAAAATATTTCTGGTCTCACTTTATTGGCATTTGCGAATGGATCACCTGATATAATATCTACATACACATCATTTATTACTGGGAATACATCACTTGCATTTGGTGAAATTATTGGTTCTATATACTTTGTTAATTCAGTTATTATTGGTATCATTTTCATTCTTAAACCTTTTGATTTGGTTCCAATTGATTCACACGCATATGAACTTGATAATGCACATATAAACACAATAAATAATAATAAAGATGGAGATGAAAGTAGTCTGATTTCATTAAATGCAAAGGGAACATATTTAAGGGACGTTTCCTTTTTCATTATTTCTACTTTAGTTTTACTTTACTGCGTCAGAGATGGAATTTTAACCAGATTTGAAATGATGATTTTGGTATCTATCTATATTACATATGTTTTCACAATAATCTCTTGGCAATGGTATTTTAAAAAGGAATTGTCAAAAATAAGACTTGATAACCGTGCTAGGAATCTCTATGTCAGAAATCCGCTACCGTTGGTTGTTGACGAAAATGTCGAATTTGAAGATAGTTATGATTTTAATCCTCAAATATTGCACAACCTTGAATTTGCAACTATATTGAATGGTATTACATCACGACATCGACAAGAACTTCGTATTACTCTATCTAATACCCAACAATATAGAGATAATACATCCGAAAATATTGAGATGGGTCAATTACAAGCCGAAATAATTGAACCACCTAAAAAAACCATCATTCAAAATATTTTTGATTGTATAACATTACCCCTTGTCAAATTATTTTCACATACTATTCCTATCCTGACAGTATCTGATTATGAAGGTGACTACAAACCAGCTCTTTCCCAACTATTACAGTTGTTGACATCCTTATTCTTGTCTCCATTCATTATTTTTTGTGCGTTTTTACCGGACTTATCCTTTTTGACTCTATTGCTGATTTGTTTTCCATTCTCTTGCTTTGCATATTTTTCATATTATAACCTGGTCCATTCTTCAAACCCTTTGACCTTAGTGAAAACTCTTATTTCGTTATTGGGTGTTATTGTGTCCATATCTTGGATTTCAATAATTGCTTCCCAAATTATATCTATTCTAAGTTTAGTTTCCAGTCTTACATATATTCGACCATCTGCGCTTGGTATAACAATTTTTGCACTAGGTAACTCTGTTGGTGATTTGGTATCATGTATTGTTATTACAAAGATGGGATATCCATTGATGGCCCTTGCAGCATGTATTGGTGGTCCTTTGCTTAATATGCTTTTAGGTTTAGGTATGAGTGGATTATTTGTTGGAGTAGATTTTATTGAAATCCCGGCTAGTGCATCCATAATATTTTGCCTTATTGGCCTTCTTTTTAATTTAATTGTGGTTTTGTTGATATTCATCCCGATTGGTGGATGGAGATGTGATAAATATGTGGGATTATTTATGATATTTCTTTGGTTTGTGGGTGTATCTGTAGCTATAGTTTTAGAAATACTTTTAACATACTAATATATATGACTTGTTTTTTATAACAATATATTCATGGCTTAATCTTTTTTTTCATTCTTATATAATATGAAAATATAATGTGTAAAAAGACATAAAAAATAATATAAGGGCATCATGGTACTCTAAGTAAATCGTCAGAGCCGAAACTCCGTGTCACAATGAAAAGTTCAAAGGTGACGCGGTCTTGTTTACGTTTTGCGTTTTGTGTTTTGCGTTTTGCTTTTTACGTTTAACATCTTCACTTGATTTATTATTTAATCTAAAGATATAAGAATAGTATAACTTTAAAAATAGAATTATCAATTAGAAAAAACAACAAATGGGGACCGATTTTAAAAGATATAAGAGTAAACCCAAAGAACCGGTGTACGTCGCCACAGTTCTGGGAACAGGAGCAGGTCTAAACCCCAGTTTAAAACGACGGAGGGTACAAACAGATTCCTCTGTATTGTTAAGACCATTTAAACCACCTATTTCACGTCCATCTACACGAGATTCAGGAGCAGGATTGCATACTTTGAATGGAAAATCGGTAAGGCAAGCACGTTTGCGTGGTCCTAAAACATACGCTGAAGGCGTCGAATCGGGAACATCAAAAGATTCGTCATCTGATTTAGCTTGGTTTGATGAGAACAGTTATGGCAACAACAATACTATCAAGAAAAAAAATGCACTACATCCAAGAAGAGTTCTTGCTGGTATAGACCAAAAAAGAATGGTTTTGGCACAAAAGTTTATTATACCCTTAAAGGAACAATCTGATAATTATTCATTATTAACCAGAGTACCACCTCCTCTAGGTAACCGAAAAAAAATATACTTCCCCCCACGACCACTTCATGATCCACTGAGTGATGTGGCACTAGTCTTATATGATCCTACAATTGATGTTATTCCTGAACTTAAAAAGGAAGAAGAGGAAGCAAATTTAAAAATAAATAACGATTCTATAAGCTCAGTGAACTCTAATGAAAGTGAACCAAGCCAAAGACCATCTTCACGTTTCAAGATGTACAATAAAAGAACATTGAATGAAATGTTAGGAATTACAAATGAGGGCGAAGATCCTGTAGCAAAATTTCCAAATGTTCCTGTTGTCATCGACCCGAAGCTAACAAAAATCTTAAGACCACATCAACGAGAAGGTGTCAGGTTTTTGTATCGTTGTACTTCAGGTTTGGTTGATGCTCGGGCGAAGGGGTGTATAATGGCGGATGAAATGGGTTTAGGTAAAACTTTGCAATGTTTGACTTTGATGTGGACTCTATTAAAACAAGGGCCTCGTGGTAAAAAGACCATCAATAAATGTATTGTTGTTTGTCCATCAAGTTTAGTCCGAAATTGGGCAAATGAAATAGACAAATGGTTAGGTAAGGGATCTTTAAATTCATTAGCAATTGATGGAAAGTCGAATAAGGGAACTAGTATAGGTGATTCAATAGAAAAATGGGCAGATGCGCAAGGAAACGCTATTGTTAGTCCTGTTTTAATTATCAGTTATGAAACATTGAGACGTAATATTGAAAGATTGAATAATTGTGAAGTTGGATTAGTGTTAGCTGACGAAGGCCATAGACTAAAAAATGGTGATAGTTTGACATTTAACTCACTAAACTCGCTGAATTGTGAAAGGCGTGTTATTCTTTCAGGGACACCAATTCAAAACGATTTATCAGAATATTTTTCATTGTTAAATTTTGCAAATCCTGGTCTTTTAGGAAACAGGGCTGAATTTAGGAAGAATTATGAGATTCATATTTTAAGAGGTCGTGACTCTCTAGCTACAGATAAAGAGAAGGAAAAGGGTGACGAAAAGCTAAAACAATTAACCGAACTGGTTCAGAAATTCATTATTAGAAGAACTAATGATATTTTGAGTAAATATTTGCCTGTTAAATACGAGTATGTTGTTTTTTGTGGATTGTCTGAGATGCAACAAAAATTATACAATCATTTCATTACTTCTCCAGATATTAAAAAGTTATTGAAAGGGGAAAATTCACAACCCTTGAAGGCAATTGGATTATTGAAAAAATTATGTAATCACCCTAATCTTTTGACGTTACCAGAAGACATTGAAGGAAGTGAAAATTTGATACCTGAAGATTACAAAGATGACAGAAACAGCATGGGTCGAAATAGAGAAATACAAACATGGCATAGTGGAAAATTCCAAATGCTAGAAAGATTTCTATATAAAATTAACCGAGAAACAGATGATAAGATTGTAGTCATTTCAAATTATACACAAACACTAGATCTTGTTGAAAAATTATGTAGACAGCACAAATTTGGATCATTAAGACTTGATGGTACAATGAATATAAATAAAAGACAAAAATTAGTTGACAAATTTAACAATCCAGATGGTAAAGAGTTTGTATTTTTGTTGAGTTCAAAGGCTGGAGGATGTGGTATAAATTTAATTGGAGCAAATAGATTAATTTTAATGGATCCGGATTGGAATCCAGCATCTGATCAACAGGCTTTAGCTAGAGTTTGGAGAGATGGTCAAAAGAAAAACTGTTTCATCTACAGATTTATTTCAACTGGTACTATTGAAGAAAAAATTTTTCAAAGGCAGAGTGCTAAACTTCAGTTATCATCATGTGTTGTCGATTCTGCTGATGATGTTGAGAGATTATTCAGTAGTGATAATTTGAAGCAACTATTCCAATTCAATACGGAAACTAACTGTGAAACCCATGATACTTATAAATGTAAAAGATGTGACGTGACAGGTAAACAAAAGATACGTTCTATGGCAATGTTATATGGTGATGCTACTACATGGAATCATATAAACCATGACATGCTTGATAAGAATGAAGATTTCCTCATGCAAAATGAGAGTCAATATGATACAGTTAATTTTGCTTTCCAATATATCTCACATTAAATATAAAATATAAATTGTATAGAACTTTAAAATTGAACCTCTATGCTGTAATCCACGATGCAATCCAGTATTTTATTTCTTTGTCTTCGCCTTGGGTATCCACCCAGAGTATTCCATTTGTAACCAATTCATCAATTGCAGATTTACAGCGTACTTTTTTCCACCCAAAATTGTCCCTCAACAATGAAGTAGTGACATATCCAAGAATATCAGCAGTCTCAAGAATAATATTTTGATCAACGTTAAGTTCTTGCGGTATACTTTTAATATAATCATGTTTTCCAATACGTACTAGCTGTAATTCATTGCCTAAAATTTTCAAATGATTCAAAGCACCAACTATATCATCATGTGTAAAATTTAAGTGTAAATCATTGTTAACCCAAGTATCTGAATTTATTAATCGCAGTAGTTCTTCAAGTGATATAATTCCACCATTTATTGGTCTAGTTAAACTGCATAATTCTATCATTTTCAAGCAAAGTTGATTGGTTCTTTCAACATTATTATTTTGTTCACCTGTTATTGAAGAAGCAACAACTAAGGGGTCAATTCCAAATGCAATACATATTTCAGCAAATGAAGTTCTCACGTCCGGATTTTGAATAATTTCTTTTGCATATTCACTTTTAAACGATATTAATGCTGCTTGGAAAACTTGGAGTTGTGTTTGTAAATGATCTTTCTGAGATTGTGTAAGTGTTGATCCCAATTTTTGATATTTTTGTGAGAGTGCCTTTGAATTTAGAGAAGCTATTCCCTTATTTCCGGACATTATCAACTTTTGTTATAACTATTGTGATTGATAAAATAATTGCTAAAATTGGATGACCAAATATCAATCTATAAGGTTGTAATATGTACATTACTGTCATATCCCCCTTTTTATCTGATTACCTAATTTGATTTGATGGTGCGAGAGTTTTTTATTTATTTTTTTTTTGGGGGGAGAGTTCCATTTTGGTGTTGATTTCCAAATGCGTTTTTGAAGGTTTTGCCACCCAATAAGAAATTCAAGAGGTTAGAGTTAAAAAGGGGATTATTTACAACAATATCTCATACAGACAATGACTACGGAATTGAATATTGCTCCAGCTGAATTAGATGTCATTCAACAACTAAATGGATTCTTGCAACACATCAAAAGTTCTGCAATCAAGTTTGACCCTCGTTATATCCTTAAGGTATTTCGTGAATTAACAACTATTAGAAGCCAAATTAAAGCGGATGATTTAATAGCTTTAATCAACGAAGTTTATCCACCAGAATATCCAACTGTTGAATATTTAATCGGTGCATTGTCACCATTCAGTAGTGGTGAACAAATGATAATTAGCAAAGAAAATGGAGACGCAAAAGAAAAAAAAGAGGAAGAAGAAGATGATGATGATGAAGATGATGATGATGAAGATGATGATGTTTTACCAGAAATTGATATTTTTATACATTTATTAGTTCAAATTTACTTGCACGATTTAGGAGAAACAAAAGCATTGTACTTGTTTAATAAATCAGTAATTGAAACTTTGAAGAGCTATAATAAAAGAACTTTGGATTATATACAAGCAAAAGTTTGGTATTATATATTTAGGTCTAGTGAATTAGCAAAAGATTTGATTAATATAAGGGTTGATTTAATGAATGCTTTGAGAACAGCTACTTTAAGGCATGATACTGAAACAAGAGCCTCTGTCATCACTTTGTTATTAAGAGACTATATTTTGACCAATGATATAAATCAAGCTTATAATTTAGTTGAAAAAACTGAATTCCCAAATGATGCAACTAATTCTGTTGTTGCAAGATATTATTATTACTTAGCTAGAATTCAGACTATTCAACTAGATTATTCATCCGCAAATGAATGTGTAATTACAGCAATTAGAAAATGTCCACAAACCAAAAATGGATTAGGATTTTTACAATCAGCAACTAAATTACAAATTTTGATTCAACTTCTAACAGGTGAAATTCCAGAATTATCAAGTTTTGATGATCCTTCATTATCTAAGTCATTGAAACCATATTCAGCGGTCACCAAAGCTGTTAGATTGGGTGATTTAACAATTTTCAATGATGCTCTTAAAACTTTTAGTACTCACCTTAAAAAAGATAAGAATTACAATTTAGTTTTACGTTTGAGACAGAATGTCATTAAAACTGGTATTCGTATTATTTCACTTTCATACAAACGTATTTCATTAAAGGATATCTGTATTAAACTTCATCTTGACAGTGAATTAACCGCAGAATATATTGTATCGAAAGCTATTAAGGATGGTGTTGTTGAAGCTTCAATTAATCACACCCATGGATATATGGAATCTAACGAAATTTTAGATGTTTATGGTACCACAAATCCACAAGAAGAGTTTGATCGTCGTATCAAATTCTGTATGCAATTACATAATGATAGTGTCAAAGCGATGAGGTACCCAATGAACGAAGAACGCAGAGATGTAGATGCAGATATAGAGGTTCGTGAACGTGAACAGGAACTATTACAATTCCTACAAGAAGAAGACTTCTAATATATAAAATTAAATAAACCGGGCTATTATTAACAGTCATTAAAACTAAAAAAAAAAAACATTAAAAAATAAAAATATATAATTGTAAATTTCAAACCCCATTCTCGCGGCAAGTGAGAAAGTCAAATGTGTAGAAAATGTGTGCTTTTTCGTACCCAAATACTGGTACAACTGTTCCCTTTAGTTGGCAAAAGACATACAAGATAATTAGGAGTTGAAGAAGCAAATAAAATCGCAATGTTAAAGGTTATGGGTGTTTTGAAACCACGTCCATTTTTTCTTCAAACTGGTACGAATGTGATCCTGCAGAAACACATGTTTTCTGTGATAAAGAATATCCCAGCAATAAGACAATTTCACAACAATTTTAAACTCCAATATGAAGTTCCTGGTGGAGGAACATCACAGCCAGCACAATCACCACGTTCTAAACGTGGTAATCTACCAAAAATGTCACTGGCAGAATACCAACGTCTAAGACAAGAATACCGTGGTGAAAAGGATAAATATGACAGACAAACAACCATTTACTATTCACTTTCAATGATGATGATATTTCTTGCATTTTCTTATGCATCGGTTCCTATATATCGTGCTATATGCCAACGTACAGGTTGGGGTGGTGTTCCAATTACTGACAGTTCCAGATTTACAAGGGATAAACTGACACCAGTCGCAACTGAGAGAAGACTAAGGGTATCATTTACAGCAGAAACTAGTGGAGCATTACCATGGAAGTTTGTACCACAACAGAGGGAGGTTTGGGTTGTTCCTGGTGAAACTGCATTAGCTTTCTATAGAGCAAAGAATACCGGTGATCGTGATATTACTGGTATGGCAACATATAGTGTGACCCCAGATCATGTTGCACCATATTTTAATAAAATTCAATGTTTTTGTTTTGAAGAACAACGTCTAGCGAAAGGTGAAGAAGTTGATATGCCGTTATTTTTCTTCATTGATCCCGAATTTTCAAGAGACCCGGCTATGCGTAATATTGAAGATGTTGTTTTACATTATACTTTCTTCAGGGCAAAGCATGATGAACAACATGAAAAATTATTTGGTAATCAACCATTTGTTGAACAATCCAATGCTGTATCTGAAACAACTCAACCATGAACTCAACCATGATGAATTAGTTGGCTTTGGTATATCTTTACTTAATTCTGTACATATACGTATATTTTTACATACAATAGATTTTACAAAATAATATAAATATTTAACTTTTTTTTATCTACTATTCCGGGCCTTCAATCATAATTTTGATGCTCTTACCTTGTTTTGAAAACTCATAGGCTTCTATTGCTTGATCGAATTTAAATCTATGAGTAATTAAAGGTTTAACAATAATCTTTTTATCATTTAACAACTGGACGGCTAATCTATAGTCGTCAACACAGTAACGGAAACTACCTTTAACTGTCAACTCAGATTCTGCAACAGCTGAGATTGGGAAACCATCTAAATTTTCTGGACCCATACCTACTTGGACAAATCTACCCTTTTTACCTAGTGAACGAATACACATACTAATGCAAAACTTATTACCAGTTGCATCAATACCACAAGTTGGTAAATCATCATCACCCCAAATTCTTTTGATTTCAACCATTAAATCTTCAAATGATTTACCCTTTGAGTTAAATGCGTGAGTTGCTAATTTATTATCAATTGCAAATGATAATTTTTCATCTATTATATCAACAATTAAAACCTTATTACATCCAAATGCAACTGAGACACCAGCACATAATAAACCGATTGGACCGGCACCAAACACAATCATTGTATCACCAAATTTAACATCAATTAAACGATTTGCATGAACACCAACAGAAAGTGGCTCGACTAATGCACCTTCTTCAAGTGAAACATGATCAGGTAATTTAACACAAAAATCTTCTGGTAAAAGATAGTACCTACATAAAGTACCATCATAAGGAGGGGTTGCAGCAAAAGCCATATCTGGACATAAGTTATAATTACCTGATTTATATTCCTTACTCAGTCTTGATGGAATTCCAGGTTCACAGGCAACACGATCACCAACTTTTAAAGTTTTCACATCTGAACCAATTTCAACAACTACACCTGAAGATTCATGACCTAATACCATTGGTTTTTCAACTTTAAATCCACCACAACAACCATGTTCATAATAATGAAGATCAGAGCCACAAAGACCAGTGTTTGTAATTGCAATTTTTACATAGTTTGGACTTTTTAATTCAGGAATTGGACGATTTTCGTATGTAATTACACCTATTTTTTGTAATACAACTGATGGATTATCGTTTTTAAGCTCAATGGCGGACATTATTATATTTTGTAACTTGAATAATAGAAATATTGATAATCAAGATGAAAAAAGAAGTTAATTAATTAATTAAATAAATAAATAAATAAACAAAGTAAATTAAAAATAGAAATAAAATTAAAAATAAAACTAGGAATAAATAAAAAGAATTGACATTATAACATCGATGATCATTGCCTTATATATATACATCGATATTATTAATAAATTTAATCTCCACCTTTTACTCTTACTTCAAATTAAACCCTCCTGTCAGTGGCGATATTGATATGGGATATTAACAATTACCCCTCACAGTCGTGGCCTAAGGGAAAAAAATAAACTTTATTTGATCACGCATCTTATCACGTATTTTTCCGATATCTCAGATTTTCAAATAATTATTTTAAGTTCTATTATATATTTATATATTTATATATTTATATATTTATAAAAGGTAAGTAAAATTATTCTTTACCGTAGTATTGACCTCTAAAGAAATCCATACAATTTGTGAAAACTACCAATAAGATACCACCACCTGGGCCTAATCTTAAGACTTTTGGTAAGAAACCTTTATAAAGAGCAGCAAAACCTTCTTCACGTAAGACGATACCTAATGAAGGCCATGCCCAGTTATATTTTCTTGGTTGACCTTCAACAATTGTTGCACTTTGAATTCTTGATTTAACAACATCAAATGGAGTATTTAATGCAGTACCAACAATACCACCAATCATACCACTGATTAAATCATTGAAAGTTTTTTGGGTTGAATCTTTTGCTTCAGGTAATAAATCACGTACTTGGAAGATAACACCAAAATAACCAGCATTCCAAATAATATGTCTCCACAGTGTTGCTTCTAAACCATTATAAAGTGATAAAATACCTTCACTTTTAACAGTTTTAACCAATACATCGATTGGACCATTATACATACTTGCCTTAGATTTATCTTGTAATCTAATTTTAACTAATTCAAATGGAACGACAATAAATGATTCAGTTGCACCTGCAGAAGCACCATTTAAGATTGCTAAACTTTGATTTAATTTTTCAACACCAAAAGTTTTCTTCCAAAATTTACCCCATTCATCATTTGCAGCAAATTTAGTTGCACGCTTTGGAGCTTCCATTAAAATTGGAGCTGAAATACCTCTATATAAAGTTGCTGGACCTTCAGTTTTAATAATTTTAGTAAAACAATCAATAACACCTTTATATTCAGCATTACTTTGATTACCAACTTGAAGTTGAATTCTGGTCTTGACAACATCAAGAGGATACATTGTCAAAATTTCAGAAATACCAGCAATTGCACCGGAGAAGAATTGATAATGGAATGGTAATGGACGTTGATCTATAGTTGTCATGTTGTTTTTTTTTTAAAATTATATAATTTTTTAATACAATTTCCAAATATTTAGGTAAAATAGATTATAATTATAAAATCAATATTTTTCTTTCTTATGATACTAAAAAAAAAAAAAAAAAAAAAAAAAAAAAAAAAAAAAAAAAAAAAAAAAAAAAAAAAAAAAAAAAAAAAAAAAAAAAAAAAAAAAAAAAAAAAAAAAAAAAAAATGGTCGATCAAATTTTTCACTCCTCACTTTGCTCCACTTTCCCTATACACTCCAAGCCTAATCTTACTACTTTTAGAATTGACACTCCCGGGAATTTTCAGCATTCAATTCCGTTATTTTTTTAAAAAAAATATAAATGATCCATACATCTGTACACCACTATGAAACGGGTTTACGTAATGTGGCAAGGATTGAATTACCAAATTTAGTAAAAATAGCGACTTTCTCGCTTTAAATGTGGTATTGGTCATTTACTTACAATAGAAAATTTATCTTTAAATGAAATATATTTAATTTTTCTCCTCTTTGCCTTTTAATTTTTTAATTTTCTTTTCTCCTTCTTCTCCTTCTTCTATCAACTTTTAAACAACTAATATAGTTCATACATTTGCGATAAGATATAAAAAGATTCATAATTATGTTGGCCCGTACACTTATTACAAAGACATCATTGAAAAATTCTTTTTCATTTAAATATTCAATTGCAGGTTTACAACAATCACGTTTTTATCATCCAAAAGTCATAGATCATTATCAAAATCCACGTAATGTTGGTACTATGGATAAAACTTTATTAAATGTTGGTACTGGTTTAGTTGGTGCGCCAGCTTGTGGTGATGTTATGCGTTTACAAATTAAAGTTAATGATGAAACTGGTATTATCGAAGATGTCAAATTTAAAACTTTTGGTTGTGGTTCAGCTATTGCAAGTTCAAGTTATGCAACTGAAATGGTTAAAGGTATGACTTTAGATGAAGCTGAAAATATTAAAAATACAACAATTGCAAAAGAATTAAGTTTACCCCCAGTTAAACTCCATTGTTCAATGTTAGCCGAAGATGCAATTAAGAGTGCAATTAAAGATTATAAGACAAAGAGAGGTAAGGTTACTTTAGGACCTGGTGCTAATAACTAATTTGTTAAGGAAACTACTAATCTATATACCATAATATCATATTCGTCTCTATATAATAATAACAATAAATTGAAAAAAAAAAAAAAAATAATAATAATAATAATAATAATAATAATAATAATAACAATTTGCTGAATATAAACTGCAAACATCAATGCAATGGTTTTTTATTTTACTTAGTATTTTGGTTACAAATAGAACTGCCAGTTTTGATTAAGTCAATCCGTGTTCAAAACTTTGCAGCTTTCTCATTTCTTTTTTTTTTCTTTTCTTTCTTTTGGTTGTTTTTGAATAGAAAAAACATATAATTTAATTTTTTTTTAAATTATGATACCGGTCTATATATAATTTATTGTATACATATATGTATAATAAGATAATTTTAACTGCTCTTAAAACTAATACATGGCAAAAATTTATCATCCCCGACTCGGATTTTGAAGATTTTTTCACAAAGTTTATTTTCTCGCTATTTCCGTGCACTACATCAATTCTTCTAAAAATCTATTTATCTATACAGCTATCTATCTTCTAGTATCTATCGTATCTTCTCTAAACATCCAATTCCTTCTCAACTAAACTCAGGATACCAATTTTAGCAGAATATCCAGCCCATGTAGTTTGTACAATTTCATCACTTTGAACCCTATTTATTCTTTCCAAGTTATTTTTAAAATCAAAATTAGCCTTTATCCATTCTTCAAATCCAATATCGGTCCCACTGGAACCCCAAATTGCTCTAAAACAACCACCAAGAGCACATGCATCACCAAGTTCAACCCTAAATCCATCACTTTTTGGACCTAAAATGTCATTAAATGTACCCACAATTTCTTCATTCTTTGAACTTCCACCAACATAATAAACTGTTGATGGACGTTTGATAAATTCTTCAGAATCATAGAACACACCATCAACATTAACTTTATCACCAACAATATTTGATAATTCATTTAATGCCTTCGTTACAAGTTCATTCCTTTTAGTTTCATTTTTGTCATCGCTTAACATCGGACAGACTCTCATACGACATGATAAAGCTTGTGATTCAATAACTAAAGCCACTTCATCCTCTATTGATAAGTCAATATCCTTTAATTCTACCAATCCTTTTGTTTCATTATATGAAAAGAATCTCTTACATGGTTTAGCATTAGGAATAATTTCTCCAAGCGGAAAATAAACTTCAACTCCAGAATCTACATCCCCTGCTTTTCTGTTTTGTAAAATCTCATCAAATTTATCCCAACCTTTTCCACCATATTTTTCATTGACCTGATCACGTATTTGTTCTCTTGCAAGTGCACCATTACAATAACATAACATACCCATATAAATATTTGGGCACACAGGATGTCTAAAGAGATGATAATTTACACTGGGGATATATTTTTCGGTTAATAATAAGACCGTTGTACTGGTACCCATAGAAACTAATAAATCATCTTTGTTAAGTGGTAACGACATAATTGTTGCCAGATTATCGCCAGTTATTGGCCAAATAGTACAATCTGAATTGAATCCATATCTGTTAACGAGATAATCAGCAATATATTTTTCGTCATTTGGTTGAACAACAGGTCCTAACATTTTACGAGCTTTATCAGATGCATTGACTTCAGCATCTTTTGAAACACCGTCAACTATAGAATTAGACATCATAGTTAAAGAAAGTAATTCATCACACCAATCACCATTTTGAATATCAAATAAGTTGGTACCACAAGCTTCACCCATTTCAATACCACAAAGTTCACCTGTTAAGAATGTATTCAAAAAACTTGAAATCAACCCAATATGTGAAGTTTTTTTCCATGTATCACTGTTTTCTCTAGCACGACGACGTATCTGTAAACCTGAAAATCTGTAATGTGCTTTACTACCTGTCATGTTGCACAATTCGCTAGCTGATCCTAAAGCATTCTCAAAATCCTGAACTTCTTGAGATGTTGATCTATCTTGCCAATTCGAAGCATCGGGAAATGAGAACGCATCCTTTAAATCATCATACCAAGAATTTGATTTAAAATCAATTGATGATAAAATAGATGAAATTTTTGATGTATAGTAAACAGTTCCATGTTGTTGACAAGATCCTGAAATACTCTTCACTTCTGAAAATGGAAAATTATCTGTTTTCATACGGTCTAGAAGTGTTTGGATTGATTCAATCCATAAAGAAACAGGAGTAACAACCTCACCTGTGGATTTGTTGAAAATTACACCCTTTTGAATTCCATATTTTTCACTAAATTCATCAAAATTAATAGAATATTTGGAATGAAACGATAGATTTTCATAGCAGGAAACAATTTTCAATTGTTGCGTTGATAGATCAAAACCTAAATACAATGACATGATTTTTTTATCTAATTATTTTTTTATGTACTATTTTTTAATGTTTTTTTTTTGTTTTTTGTTTTTTGTTTTTTGTTTTTTGTTTTTTGTTTTTTGTTTTTTGTTTTTTGTTTTTTGTAGTTTTTTTAATATTATTTTACTCAAACTTAATTTATACTATCTGTGTATTTTTCTCTTTTATTGCTTGAGTATAACTGAGCTGTTTTTTAAAACTCTCAATCAAGTGCAATATCAATCTGATTTGGAGCTGGCCTTTGTAAAAACTTAACTGGATGCTCGTTATACTTTGAATAAGCAGGTAAACAAACCAATGATGCAATTAGGATAAAAGGTGTAAATGCGTATAAAAAGAATATGATGTTTTGTAAAACGAATGCAAATAATAATGAAATTGCTGTTCCAGCTGAAATAATTCCAAATAGAAACTTTTCTGTTAATTCTTGACCTTTAAAATCAATAGGGAATTCAATTAATTGTTCAATTTGTGATGTATCCATCTGGCTATTAAAATAGAGAACTCACTCTAATGTTTTGGGGGTTATTTATAATACTTTAAATAAGTTGGTAGTCCTCCCTTTTGCTTCTCCAATTCATCTATGTAAACACGTCAATAATAATAGCGTAAACACAAAAAGCGCTTAAATCAAGGAAGTGCGGGGCTCTGGATATCAAATGCGTCGATCGATACAAGGTCCAAGGGAACGAAAAATAAGGCTATATGGGTCTAACATCTAAGATATTTAAATTGCTTAATAAATTATACATGACTACCATTTTATAGACTAACTTAAATAAGGAAGTGACCTAAAATAGTTTTTAGAACCCAATAGAAAGAGAAAATAATTGACAAAAATTGATAAAATTAAATAATGTTAAGGCCAGCTTAATATTTTATACCGCCTTAAGGGGTTCACGTGATATAGTTTGGAATCCTTAAGAGGAATCAGGTACTGGGCGTCGACAAGGTGTGAAAAATACTTCTTCTACTATTACTACTGGTTTTGTTTATAGTTCTTTTATATTTATATAGAGGTTCTTCATGGACATACATACTGAGATAGTAAAATATATTTGAATTATTGTTCAATAAAAGATTTACATATTGTACTTTAAAGCAATTTGGAAATCCCACTAAAATCCCACGTATATTATTGAGTCAGGTTTAACAAATAAATTTTCTTGTGTAATTGCCCTTTCAAATTCGGCCGAAAATTTCGGAGATATTGAAATAATAAGGAGTTAAGGGGGAGTTAATAACTATATATTATCGGAATTAACGGGGACATGTCCATGGAGAAAACATAATATCAGGGGCATATAAAATAACCATGTCCAATTTTAAGCTTTATTTAACAAATAAATTTTTATCGGAATAAATAATCATAAAATAATCAATAAAATTTATTACTGTATTTTAATAATTTGAAAATCATAAAATCATAAAATTGAACTGAACAAACTTAAATGATGTTAACAAGATCAAAATTAGCTTCTCACAGTACATATAGAACTATTGGTATTTTGCCAACTTTTGCCAAGACAAATATTAAACTAAATCCAATTATTTTAAAAAAATTATATTCGGAAAATAAAGCAGAATCAAGATCATCATCTGGAGAAAATTCAAAACATTATCCAGATTGGCAAGATAAGTCATATTGGAAAGATGAATATTGGTCCTCTCGTGGAGGACCATGGAATCAATGGAATTGGGGAAACAAACGAGGCTCTTGGGGGGTTGAGCATCCTTGGGGTCGTTATGATAGATCCAAAAGACGGTTTAGATGTGGTCGGTTTGGATTCTTTATTTTTACATTAATAGGTGGTTTTTTTGTTTATAAATTCTTTACCAGTGATGATTTTTCACGTAGAGAATGGGAAAGAAATCAAAGATTTTATAATAGCCATAATTACTCCATGATGGCAGCTGATATTCAATCTCTGGGTATTGTTCGTTCATTAAAGGATAATTCACAATATAAAGAAACAAAAACATTTGATACTTTAATGATTACACCAACAACTAATTCAACATCTGATGATTCGATTATATTACCTATTGTTCCTGTTGAGTTTGAAAATAATAACAAATTGGAAAGAATTTCAGTGATTGCTCTTCCAAGAAACCTCGCTTCTACTCGGTTCGGATCTTGTAGAAAAGATTATGGTAAAAGAATAATCATGCTCATTGATGAATATATGAAAAAAAATGCTTCACAATTTTTGAATGCACCAGATTCTGAAATATTCACTGAAGGCTTGGAATTTGATTTCAAAACATGGCCAAAATTACGTGATAACATCATATTAAGAACCAAAATTGATCCAAATATGAGTAATTTGAAAAGGGTTGTTTTAAGTACTGATATTATGACTATTGATGGTAAAGTTATTATTCACACTTTAGGTACATTTACGTCTGATTCATCCGTCATTCCTCCTGTTAGTGCTAGTCCATATAAATTCAATAAATGGTTTTGGTCAAATTAGTTGATTATGTGTTCTGTTATATAACATAATTCATTGTAAGAAATTCTATATGAAAATAATACTGCTTCAAAAAGACTATTGTAAAACGATGCATCCTCATTCTATTAAGTTATGAGCTAATCTATCTTAATAAAATTTATCTTTTGTATACCTCTCTGGTCATCTTGAAGTTGATCTACATCATTCAAGTCATAAAAAGTAAAATTTTAAAATTACATCACGAGAATAGTTCGGGGAAATCTAATTGCCCGAACCATTCCCATTTTTATTTTTCCCCGCATTTCAACGGATTCGGAGTAGATATTTCTCCATCTGAAACTTTTGGTCATTGTCATATGTGATGAAGGATAAAATGGCAGGATTCAATATGGAGATTATTATTTTTTCCTGAGGGTATATAACTAGTAATTTTTTCCTCTTTTTTAAAAAAACACTTCAAAATGTTATTTTGTTTATTCTTACTCTCCCTCTTTTTTTTTTTTTTTTTTTTTTGTACACGACTATTAATTAAGAAAAATAATACAATAAAAAATTATATAACATGAAATTAACTACATTACCAAAACAGGTAGAGCCAGATCCACATGAGTTAATTTGGAGGGAGAGATTAGCAACAGATTTCCCTCTAAATGAAATGCATGCATTTCTTGAAGGAGGATATGATGCATCTATCCATACACTTCGTTTGATGCAACAGATTGAACGGGACCCAATTCTTCAAGTGAAACCTGATTACTATGAATTATCTCGTGATCAACACAGAAAATTGACTGCTAATAAAATTGCACGTCTAGCGCTTTATATGGAACAAGATGCACCTGATTTTCAGACTTTTCAAGATCGTTTAAATCTAGTTGCACTTATTGATCCCCAGTTAGGTACAAGAGTTGGTGTTCATTTGGGTTTGTTTTTAGGCGCAATCCGAGGTAATGGGACTGAAGAACAATTCAAATATTGGGCTTTTGAAAGAGGTGCAATATATATGAAAGATATTTATGGTTGTTTTAGTATGACTGAGATAGCACATGGTTCAAATGTTGCAGCTTTGGAAACGCTTGCTGAGTATAATATCGAAAAGGACGTTTTTGTTATAACAACACCTCATGTTGGTGCAACAAAGTGGTGGATTGGTGGTGCTGCACATAGTGCAACTCATACTGTTGTATTTGCACGTTTGATTGTTAAAAATAAAGATTATGGTGTTAAAACGTTTGTTGTTCCAATTAGAGATCTTAATCATGATCTATATCCTGGAGTTGCAATTGGTGATATTGGTGAAAAGATGGGTCGTGATGGCATTGATAATGGTTGGATTCAATTTTCTGGTGTTGAAATTCCTAGGGAATATATGTTGAATAAATTCACTAAAGTTGATCGGGATGGTAATGTTGAAGAACCACCATTAGAACAACTTGCGTATGGTGCTTTACTTGGCGGTAGAGTGACAATGGTTACAGATAGTTGGAGAACAGGTGAAAGATTCATTGCAATTGCGTTGAGATATTCAGTCGGTCGCAGACAATTTACTGTTAATGGTCAAACAATTGAAAATCAATTAATTAATTATCCACTTCATCAAAAGCGTTTATTACCTTATTTAGCGTGGGTTTATGGTATGAGTGTTGCATCAAACAAGATTCAATTTGATTACAAAAATGTTCTTCAAAAATTAGATAATGGTGTTAAAAGTGGAGACTTTAATATTTTGAGTGAAGCAATTGAAGGCTTAAAGGGATTATTTGCAGATTCTGCAAGTTTAAAAAGTACATGTACTTGGCTTACAGCAGATTTAATTGATGAGAGTCGACAAAGTTGTGGCGGGCATGGTTATTCTGCATATTCTGGTTTTGGTAAAGGGTATGCGGATCATGTTGTACAATGTACATGGGAGGGTGACAATAATATTTTAGCACAAAATAGTGGTAGAATTACTATTCAAAAAGTTATTGGACTTGAAAAATCTGGTGAAATTTCTGGGGAGGGTTATGCATTTTTGAATGATGCTAAAAGAAATGGAGTAATTTTAGAAAACAAAGAAAGTTTAAAAGATTTAAATACTTTAAACTTGGCATTGAAATCTGTTATTTTAAGAATATCATTAAAATGTATTGATAGTTTAAATGAAAATAATAAGAATTGGGATATAATTGCTACTGAGAAACTTGCATTATCAAAGCTTTATGCTGCTGAATACATCTTAAATGAGTGGATAATTCGTATTAGAGATATTGATGGTATGGTTAAAAAACAATTGGAAAATCTTGCAAGATTATTTGCACTTTCAAATATTGAGAAATTTGGTACCTACTTCTTACAACATCAAGTTATTTCAAGAAAAGGATTTCAAAATATGGAAAAATATACTTCAGGGGTGTTGGAAGAAATCCGTAAACAAGTTATTGGATTGACAGATTCATTTAAACTTAGTGATTTTTTCATAAATTCTGTGCTTGGAAACTTCAATGGTGATATCTATCATAATTATCTTGAGGTTGTAAAGAGTTTGAATGATTGTAGTGTCACAAAAGCGCCATATGCAAGTGAATTTTTGGCGATGTTGAATAGATCTACAATAGAAGAACGTGAAAAGATGCAAAAAAGTTCAACTGTTTTGAGAAAATTGAATAGTGATAATGACTAAGTGTTACTATTAATAAATTATTTTGACATATTTTTTAAATACTAATTTTTTCGAACCCAGTCTATTTTTATCCTGATAAACTGTGTAATTGTATATAATTTCCGAAATCAGAAGACTACGTAATATCTGAACAATTTAATATTGATAAGTGTAATAATTTCGATGACATATGAATTTTCAGATCAATAAGCCCTATCAAAACTATCAAATTAGCTGTTTCTAAAAAAAGCGTTAGATTATCATTTGAAGATAAAAGATTATATATCAATGAAGAAGCCTAGCAACAAAAGTGCTAAAAATAACTTTAGATCCACAAAACACAACAAATTTGAAAGAGAAGCCAGCCATCTTAAAGGGCTGTGTTGCCGTGTTTGGACAATTTCCCCTTTAGGTTTAATTGCGCGCAGCCACTTTGAGGTTTCCTGGTTACAGTTGCGTAACTTGATTTTTTCTGTTTAGATTTTGCCTAAGCTGGCGATTAATTGGTCACCAAACCAGCAAAGACGAACAAGATGTTATATCAGGTTAGGATTGATGGTTTTTATAAATGAATAATCCAGTAAATTAATTTTTTTAAAAATTTATATAAGAGGGCATTGATCTGTCTAGATCAATAAGTTTGTAAATTTCGTGAGTATTTAATTTAAAATATTATATTTTTAATCATCAAACTACAAAGACAATTCTTAGATAACAAGAGTTTCCATTAATAAAAACATAAAACAAAAAACTTTTAACCAAAAATATTTATTCAAATTAAAATGAGAACTTCTACTTTATCAGTCGCTACTTTAGCTTTAGTTGCACAATCATTAGCAGCTTATGTCCCATCTGAACCATGGAGTACTTTAACCCCATCTGCTACTGCTGCACATGCAACTACCAATTATACAAAGACTTTTGCTATCTCAATTGACCCAATTTCAACTTCTTCCGCTGCTTCCTCATCTGCTGGTTTAAAGAAGAGAGATGTTGTTACTCAAATTGGTGATGGTCAAATCCAAGCTTCTACTGCTACTCCAACTGCTGCAGCTGTTGTTACACAAATCGGTGATGGTCAAATCCAAGCTTCTACTGCTACTCCAACTGCTGCAGCTGTCGTTACACAAATCGGTGATGGTCAAATCCAAGCTTCCACTGCCACTCCAACTGCTGCAGCTGTCGTTACACAAATCGGTGATGGTCAAATCCAAGCTTCCACTGCTACTCCAACTGCTGCAGCTGTCGTTACACAAATCGGTGATGGTCAAATCCAAGCTTCCACTGCAACTCCAACTAAAGCGGATGTTGTTACACAAATCGGTGACGGTCAAATCCAAGCTTCCACTGCAACTCCAACTAAAGCACCTGTCGTTACTCAAATCGGTGATGGTCAAATTCAAGCTTCTACCTCTACTGGTACCGCTACAGTTGCTTCTCAAATTGGTGATGGTCAAATTCAAGCTTCTACCACTAGCTCTTCACCAGCTGCAGAAACTTCTACTACCGGTGATTATGTTTTCCCAGTTTCATGTAAATCAGCAGATGCATTATCTATGACTTTGGTAGATTCTATTTTAACTGATGCTCATGGTAGAGTCGGTTCTATTGTTGCAAACAGACAATTCCAATTTGATGGTCCACCACCACAAGCAGGTGCTATTTACGCTGCAGGTTGGTCTGTTACTGAAGATGGTAACTTAGCTATTGGTAACACTACTGAATTCTACCAATGTTTATCAGGTAACTTCTACAACTTATACGACCAACCTATTGGTAGTGTTTGTGAACCAGTTTACTTAAAGGTTGTTGATTTAGTTGACTGTTAAACTTGTTAGACTCCAAATTACTGAGTTAACGAAGTTGCGCATTCTCAACTGAAATAAAATTATTTTTGCATATTCTTTCACGAATACTTGTTGTATATTAGTTTCCAGATCATTTTCTAACGTTCTTTTTTTCCACAGAATTCAGACATTCAATGAATTCTCTTAGCATTTCCTTTATTTTATAGTTTTAAATTTAAACATTTATAAATTTATTATCCCAATCATAGTTAAATTTTAAAGAAATATTCTTATTAAAATCTTTCTATTCTATAATCAACACTATTTCTTCCCAAATAGAAATTACCGAAAAAAAATCAAAAAACAAAAGTATTGTAAGCTTGCGCCGATCGACGCATCAAAATTCGTTTTGTTTTTTTTTTATATTTTTTTGCTTTAATTTTTTTTTTAATTTTCCGCTGAGTGTAAAATAACAATTTTTTGGACGAGTTTAACTTTTTTTTCAGGTAGAAATGATATTTCAATTTGAATAAAAGCTTCATAATATACAGTTTTAGATACATTTATAGACATTCAGAGTCATGCTTACTAGATCAGTTACAGAGAGCACTCTTTCTTCAGTCAAGACAGCTGGTGTGCAAGTTTCTCAAGTGCGTTATAGAAGAACGCTTGCATACCCATTTTACTCAAAGGCTGGTAATATTCCACCAACTAGAAAAGGACGTAAACAAACTGTTTTAAAGCGTCTCATGGATCAATTTCTTGGACCTAAAAATTATAAAGGTGATTATTATCTTAATAAATATACATATCCAAAGTCAAACCATACAACTAATTATATTGATCCAAGATCTGAAAGAGGTGATACACTATTGGAACCACTTAGTGAGTTTGATGTTAGTGACGAAGTAGATTCAGCTTCTGGTAGAAACAGATCTAAACATACATTACAACCTTTCCCTCTAAACAGCAAATCTTTTACTAATCTTCAAGTTAGTAACGAAACAAAATTTCAAATTGTTAATGATGTTTTATTAAATAAAATTCCATCTCAACAAGTTGCATTAAAATATGGATTAAAAATTCAAAGAATTGAAGCAATTCTAAAATTACGTGAAATTGAAGAGCAGTGGGAACAAGCAGGTTTAATTAAAGGTGATTTAAAGAAAATGTCAAAAACTTTATACAACATGTTCCCATTATATAACCCTGAAAAGAATGCTGAAAACTTAACTGAAATTCCAATTCCAAAGGAAACACTTCAATCACGTTTCTTAACGATTGCTGAATCTGAACCATTTGGTCCAGTTGATGCGGCTAAAGAATTTAATTTAGAACCTGCAGCTGTCACCTTAGAAAGACTATCTGAAGGTGGTGAACACTCTTCACATGCTGCTGCTAATTCAAATACTAACAAGGATGGTTCTTTTATTGCAAAGATGCATGAAGGTGATAAGTACGCATTTAAATTTACACCTGTTAAAGTCGGTAAAGTTGGTTACAGATACGGTAAAGTTTTCAGAGACAATAGAAAGGATAGAAAAGTTGCTTATGATTCTGCTGGTAATAAATACTACCCACTGGAATAAATTTATAGATAATATATATTACTTATTTAATTGTTTATTTATCTGACTGTACATAGCTATTTCTAATATAAATTATATAAAGAATTCAACTTAGAACTTTAATTCAAACTTGCAAAGTGAATTCATTTTATCTTACGTAATCTGCTCGTAAGATGATGCAAATTTTTTCTCGTCTACCAAATTTAACTTTCACACACACAAAAAGGTCAATTAAAATGGTTTAATGAGAGAGCTGACTGGTAAGTCTGTACTTTGTAATCTTCAACACTCACATTACCTAACTTCTGATTCACAATTTATCTAAGAACAATTTGACATTGGTTAATTGTATCAGTATATTGCATCTATCTGAAATTCACTGGGAAATATACTTTACTTACGTGAAGTAAATTAAAGCGGCAAAAACTGCAATAATGACGGAACATCTATATAATCCACGAGAGATATGTCCAAGTAGTAGTTCAAATCCTGTTTCATTAGTTAAAATAAAATCGCATGTTGACCCAGTTGCAACAACAAACATTCAAGTTTCAACAACATCATTTTCTGATTCTGATTCTGATATCAAATTGGTATCACATCCACGTTCGCCATCAAGAACTTCACGAAGTTCAACCAATTCGATGCTTTATGATGATAATAATATTCCTAAAACTGAAAGGATTTCAAATTCAAGTTCACACTCAAAATTAACTGATTTAGCTCATAAGGTGACAGATTACCTGTTTTCAACTCGTCGTAGTATAGATTTCAATCATTTAAATTCAACATCTGAGCAGCCAACGCTGATTCCATCAATAAGTAATTCCTTATATGATTCATCTAATCCCTCACCAATTGCATCACGGGATAATTCACATGTTTCTTTATCAAGTTTGGCAAGAACTAATGGTGTAAGGCCAGTTGCGAAGAAAAGAAGAAGTTTCTTATTACGTCCAAATCATAGTCCACCAAGAGAAGCTTCTGCGACGAATAATCACACCACGGATTCACAGACAGCTCTTAATAAAAACACATCTAGTATATCGTTGAGTTCAAACATTTCTAATAGAACACCATGTCATTTTTCGTGCAATGATAGTAGTACTGGTACTAATAATAGTTCTACACGTGTTAAGGAAACGCATTATGTACATGTTGAGTATGATCCAATCACACGTAAACGAGTTTTAAATACTTACGAAATTTTGCAAGATCTTGGTGCCGGTCAACATGGTAAAGTTAAACTTGCAAAAGATACAGCTACTGGAAATTTGGTTGCAATTAAAATAGTTGATCGGACTGGTAAGCCGGCTTTGATGTTGAGTCGTTCATCTCGTGGGAAAACGCAGACACAAGAAGATAAAATACGTAAAGAGATTGCAATTATGAAAAAGTGTGATCATCCTCATGTTGTTAAATTAATTGAAGTATTGGATGCTGAAAATTCACGTAAAATTTACATGGTTTTGGAATATCTTGAGAAGGGTGAAGTCAAATGGCAGCTGTCACCTGAAGAAGTGATGAATAATTTAAATTCTAAACGAAAAAATAATGTTAATGTTAGTGGTGATATCACAGTAGATGATTGTGTAAATGAGCCTCTGTTATCGTTGGAAAAAACTAAACAAATATTTAGGGATGTTTTAAGCGGTCTTGAATACCTACATCATCAAGGAATAATACATAGAGACATAAAACCGTCAAATCTTTTGGTAGGAAAAGATGACGAGGTAAAAATATCTGATTTTGGTGTTTCTTTTGCAGCCAATCTAGATGATAAAGGTGAAAATGATTTTGAATTGGCTAAAACAGCTGGAACTCCGGCATTTTTAGCTCCAGAATTGTGTGGAACAGAACGTTGTATGAAAGTAACATACAAAATTGATATTTGGGCATTGGGTATCACATTATTTTGTCTCATATTTGGTTGTTTACCATTTCATGCAGACTCTGAATTTCAACTTTTTGATATCATAAATCACAATGACCTTAATTTTCCTGATGTGAAGCTATGGCGTGTTGCGGCAAAATTATCAGACACTGACTTCAATATTGTAAAAGATTTGTTGTTGAAATTGCTTGATAAAAATCCTGAATCCCGTATTGAAATTGATGAAATTAAAAGACATCCCTTTGTTGTTGATAATTGGAAAGAAATTGATGAATATGCTGGCTGGAATAAAAATATGAAAATTGATGTTAGTAATGAAGAAGTTGATGGTGCAGTTGTCGGATTGGGTAATCGTATAAAGAAGAGAATATCAGATGCATTCAAAAAAAGGAAAGCATTTGAAAATAATGACAAAAGAGTTACTGAATTTCCTGAATTAAAGAAATTAAACCTACCATTTGTGAATCTCAAAGATGATTGCAGCTACATTTTATCAGAAAAAAATAATAATTCATCAGAAGTTTCACTTTCTCTTTTGAACGATAATCATGTTCCAATCAAGAATCAATCCAAACCCACCACATGTGTTAATGTTAAAAATGTCAATTGTACACCAGAAAATGGTGCCGCTACGAATAATAAAACGACCAATACGAAGTCCGAATGCTTTAATGCTAAGATAGATCCTCCATTATGTTCCAGCAGTCCAACTTCTGATAATATCAAAGATTTTGAGAATCTTGATCGTGAGAACTCAGATAGTGATGAATATGATTACCGAAATGACTTAGAATTGATTGATGAAAAAATGCCTGGCTCTGTCAATCTGACTGTCAATCCAAGTTTTGCATCCCTTGATAGTTTTTATGATGATTCATATTCCAAATTCCTGCACCCAAATACTGGAGGATATAGCAACTATATTCCAGTTGGAAGTTATTCGGGCCGTAATAATATCATTGGTAGAGTACCAATGAGGATGCCGACAAATACATCTAGTACAAGATCTCCTACATTGGGGCCCTCACATCCGAATTTTGATAATCCTTCCCAAGGTAATTTTTATACAACGCATGCTGGTGAGGTTCGTGACAGCTTGATGTCATTTTCCAAGGATTCGTCCACTTCTAAGAATAAAAATTCTTCTAAAAGTTTCATGCAACCAAATCTCAATAACAACCTAAGAGGTAAACCTATAAATGACAAAGGATTGCCTGTGTACTCGCCTATAATCATTCAGAAGAGCTCTCAGAGAAGTCCAACTGTATATGGGAACGTTGCCAACCAGGTATATCCTACAAATCCAATGCTTTTTAATTCTTCCATGAATACTCCTAACTCGGTATCAACATCGTCGACAAATCGGAAGTTAAATGATATTAGAATTCCAAAGAGAGCTGTCTTTTCAAATATGACAGATTCTGACAGTGATTACAGTGATGATGATAACAATGATAATCCTATTGAATTTAACAAAAATCCGATTACTGCTTCTTTTTTGAAAGGTAAAAACAATTCATTTAGTGGTGGTGGTGGTATTAATGCAAACGGTGAAGCAAATCTCCAGTTTAACTCTCAAAGGAAAAATTTTGATGGAAAGGACGACTATAATCCCTATAAAAATAATAATGACAATATAATTAGTGATAAAGTATTAGAGCATGAATCAAAAAAGTTCTCAAAGCCGGATAATTTGTTTCAGAAACCCTTACAGAAATACGATATTCAAGAAGAATCTTCTAAAACAACAACTAAGAGCTCAATTTACGGAACTAAATTAAATTTACTACATCACTCATTTGATAGTGAGTATGATTCTGATGATAATAATAGTGAAAATGAAGAATTATTTCTCAGCTTTGGGAACAAAAACATAAAAAAAGTGATACCCGATAAACAAAATATTGAAGATAACAAAATGAAAAAAAATTATACTTTAGAACGACCGGATGCTAAAATTAATGAAAATCTTATTTCGGCAGAGAATGTGTTTACATTGTCCACTCCAGAAATTGTTGATGTTCCTGCAAATATTATAGAGTCCCAAAATAATTTGTTACAATTTGATGATAAAAACAGACCAAAAAATGTTTACCAACTTGAAAAAAACAAGAGAGATTCTAATAAAAAGAGCATCACTGAAGAGATTAAGGCTGCTGAGAATATTACTTTGTCTACAGAGGGAATTGAAAAATCGGTGGCTGCAATGAGTATTACACAAGATGATTAGATATTGGCCAATCGGGGCTAAATTAATATATACGTAGGTTTTTTTTATATTTTTTAATTTAAGGAGTAATTGATAGTTTCTACCTAGGAAAAAATAACGGTGCATTCAAATAACTTGAATTGCTATAACTTTTTGAAACAATTTATTGACTATATTGACTGTAGAATTAATTAGATACACAATTTTATTTAGAAAAGAAAGAAAGAGAATCATCCAGATCTTAAATCATTTTGCAGCAACTTACTAGTCTGGAATCAACATACAACTAGACGATTCAGTCACATTTGGTAGCACCGGAAAATATCGCTTAAAACAAACTCACTATTAATCTTATTCGATCTTGGCCGGTTCTAACAAATGAACTGAGATCTCTAGTAGCTTGTCAAAACGCACAAAAAAGTTTAAATTGCCAATACTAATGTAATACCCATGTAATAAAGAAATCTCAAGACTTGACTTCAATACAAAATGATTAAATGGTTCTGACCCAAACTATAGCAGAGTACACAATGTTCATTTGAAGATGAAAAATGGATCAAGACCGGGATTGAATATAAGCTGACGCCACCAAACAACGTTCGCTTCGATTTGCTGTCAAATCCCACGCACTGCCAAAACTTGTATTGGTAACAATCGGTCTATACAATAACATGTAAAATATTCATATGAACAAACACACAAAAAAAACAATATTGTCTCAAGTAATCCTTCTTTCTCTACTAATCCATTCAATTTTACAAGTTCAAAGCTTAAATGAATATAACATAGAGATAATCGAATAGTTGAACAATTATCGAATTCCGACACGAATGATACAACAACATTGGCCGATTTTTGGGAAAAAATGTAGAATTTGAGATTAACGTGAAATCCGATTGTTAGTTTTCTCCAGCTTGGGAGAAAATCTAATATGTAGAAAAAAAAGAAGCAAGAAACTTGCAATTTTTGTCGAAGTTTTATTATTTCCATCAATAGAATGTTTAATATAATGTTTAACAAACTGCTCTCATCTACAAATAGATTTTTTTCGGCTGAAGAAACTTATTACAAGGATGTTAAATTTTCTAGTCAGGCACTTGGCTGAACTCCAAACAGATTCAGCATATGTCCCAATTTAAATTTTATATAATGCCCAAATAGGTAATAAATTTTGTATCTTTGAGTATGCGTCCTGGTTTTTTAAGTCTTTTTTTATTTTTTTTTTTTTATTCCGATAGGTAAAAATAGCATAAATAAGTAAAAACCCAGCTCTGTTTTTTTAACTGTTGTATACATATATGTTATTTTACAATACTATAAATACACCATACTATTATATCATTTCAATATAAATCTGTTTATGAAACTATCCTTTTTTGCAAATTTTGTCTTCAATCCATCAAGCACACTAACAGCATCAACTCGATTATCATTCGGATAATCCTCAGATGTCAAATCCACACTCACGTTCTTATCGGTATCAAGCAAATCAAGTAAAGAGCCTTCAATCAGGAACCTATTGCAAGATGAGCTTCCAATTGGTTGAAAGAAATTAAAGTGAAGTTTAAATTGATTATTGTCAATGACACTGGAATGAAGATAATAAATGTTCAAAAGTTCTTTCCATATTAAAATAAATTCATTCCAAGACTTCACCAGTTGTTTTATAAATTGTAGAACACCAATTTTTTCAGGAGGATTTTTATATTTTTCAATAAATTTAGTAACCAAACCCGAAAAGGGAGCAAAGTGGGACGGATCATCCACTGAAATTTCAACTGAGTATAGATCATTGTCCACAGATTTGTTGAAAACAACTTTAAGTCTAGATGATATCAATATGGATATATTATCCGTCGATAATAGTTTTACGCCCTTTATTTTTTCAAGTTCCAACAGCTGCTGCTTTAATAATTTCATCTCTTCTTGTGATGGAACTTTTAATTTTTTTAACCTAGCCTTCAGCTCTTGAATTTCTTTTAAAATCTGTTCCTTTTTAGACTTCTTTTCAGATAAAATCTTTATTTCACTACTGAGTGATTTTGATTTTTCCGATATTTTTTCTTTAATTTCCTTCCGATTATCCCTGTAATTTTTTAAATCGTTACTAGCTTGTTTAATTTTTTCAATATTAACAGAATTCCAATGATCTCTCAAAGAATTCAGCTTTTGAATGTACTGATCCAACTCTACCTTTTTTTCAATCATTTTCTGTCTTTCAATCAAGACTCCTTTCCTCCATTCTAACGCCCTATCTAGATCAGTCTCAAGCTTTTGATTAGCATGTTCGTATGACAAGATTAATTGCTCTAATAATCCAGACACAAATCGCATGTTTTGACATTTTGCTTGGGTTCTTGTAAATGCAGCAATAGCTTGATAGTTTGTTGATAAATCATTCCTAATTTGTTCTGATTGTTGATAGTATTCCCTAATTGCTATTGGATTTGATTCTAAAACGTCGTTAGAAAAAGTATTTACCATTGTCGATATGGATTGAATTGAGGTTTGATATTGATTTATCAAATGTACTAAATAGTGATAGTATGGAATATTAGCACATGCATCAATGTAGTCGCTGAGATTCACACGCTTATTTGACAAAGATGTAGAAGACGGTGTAGAATTTGATGATGTTGAAACTGAAGTAGCCGGTGATGATGAGGACATTGGGGATGATTGTAAATCAGAATTGATAATCATGGTTTTCTCGATTTCATTTTCCGATGGTCCAATGGTATCATAAAACTGGACATTCACATCCTGAAGAAATGTACCAAGAGGAACATTAACGTGGTAGTCATCGGTAAATGAATTGTCAGAATCGTAACTATCATTGCTGTCGGTGAAGTCTTCAGTAACTTCTGCTAGCGGGACCATTTCGGTTCCTATCAATGATGTTTCCATTTCACTGCTCATGTCTTTATAGTCGGTTATCGGATGCTTGAATTGTTTATTTTCTAATTCGTCATGTTGAATATTTGCTTCGCTCGATAAATGTACAATTTCTTCGTTCCCTATTCTGTTAAAATGATCATCATTTTCTTCCTCTAAATTATTCTGTTGTTTTCCATTCAATTCCGCATCTGTTAGTTCATTTTGTGGTTCATCTTGGCCTTTGGGTTCAGTATCAATCTGATTCTGGAGGGATTCAAAATCCTGTATTTCTGAATCTTTCGTCGGTAAATCTGAATTGGCACTCGTTGGGGGTTCTGATACTTCAATTACGGTGCTTAATTTTTCATCATCAGAAATTTGAATGAAATTATTGGTTTTTTGGGATAAAACAGCATTCAATATTGGCTGGGTTAGTTCCATTGGTTCTGTGTCTTCTTTGATAAGCTCAATAGTTTCCTGGCTGTTGGAAATCGGTTGTGTAAATTCCATTTGAGTAAATTCTAAAGTTTCCACGTCTTCTAGATTAGACTTGGCGGGTTCTTTTGATTGCCCAATTGTCTCATCGCCATTTTGAATCCTTGAAATAGGTTGCGTGAATTCCATCGTATCACCATCTTCTTCAAAGTTATTTTGATTAATATTTGTCGTTTTAGACACGTTACTTACATTTATTGATGTTTTAGTTTCTTTGCCAATATCAGTTGTTTGTAAAACAGGTTGAGTCATTTCCATCGATAATTCTACAGCTTGGTTGTAATCTTGGGTACTGCTATTTGAAGGTCCAAATGCAGTTTCTGTAAGCTCCATCTCCACCTCGTTATCTTTATCATTATCATTATCGTTATCGTTATCACTCGCAATAGAATTGGAGCCATCGTAATTCTTCTTTTGATCTTCTAAAGACAATTCTTTTTCAACTTCATCAAATATATCACGCAAACTTCCTGTATTAATTACAAAAGGTTCTTCTTTTTGTTGTGCTTCTTGAGGTTCCATCTCTTCTTGTTGTTTCAATATTTTTTGTGTTAATTCAATGCTCATTTCCATTGTTTGTGTTGTGCTATCTTCATCGATCATAAAAGGATCAGTAGGTGGAAGATCAGAAACATTGTCAACCAAAGGAATCTCATTTTTCATTTCTTCTCTAACCTCATAAGTCTTATCGTAAATATTATAAACTTTTCCCAAATATTGTGAAGTGTTTAACTTTGAAGATTTTTGTGTATCATCTTCAAGTAGTGAATTCTTTTTCTTCTGGTTTTTTTTGTTATTTGAATGGGAATAATTGATTTTATGTAAAGTTACCTCAGGAGCAAATGATACCCGTCTACGCTCTTTCAACATCGTGTCAGATACCAGATTGATTGTATGATTTCCATCTATACTGGGTTTTAAAATACCCCTGCCAGGAACAAGAGTATGTCGGCGATTTGGAATCATTCTTTTTGAATCTTTCACTGATCCCATGGGTAATGAAAACCGTGATTCTTTTCTTATCAATTCTAAATTAACTTTTTTCAAATTTTCATTCTCATTTTCATTTCCAGCTAGTAGTCCATTGGACATTTTTCACCCTACTAAAAGATTGTCTATGTATTAGAGTGGTGATCTGCCTGTATGTTGTTCTATCGTATATTTTATATAATGTAAACAACAACATCTTCATGAATCCTAAATCAAACGCGCTAGATGTTTTATTAAGTCTGCTGAGGTAAGCAGGTTTGTTGTCTGAATTAATCATTCACATCTTACTCTAGGGTATTGTAAAACATTTTTGACAGTAAAACTACTATAAATTATCCAACAAAAAAGATATTTGATGTTTATTTTTCTAAAATTAAGTCTTTTAAAAAAGTTTGGTTTTTCCAGAAAACTTGTAACCTGAAAATGTTTGATTATAAAAATAATTTAGTACAAAATAAAAATTACAAAAAAAAAGTTATCAAAAATCTTTAAAATAGTGACTATTAATCATTTAATATTAAACTTTGCATCTAAAAGTATATAACCAAGAGTTTACAATAGAAAATAAGATCAAAAAAGCTGCTAAAAAGGAATAACAATATGTTGAATTGAACAACATTTAATTTGTCGCAGCTTACCTAACAAAACAAAAATTTAAAAGCTGCCAAATAAAGTATTTTTTTTGATAATGTGACGAATATTAATAATAGTAATATCAGTAGGTTGAATCAATGTCATTTCTTTTTTTTTTTTTTGCAGATACAAACAAATTTGTAAACGATTACATGTACTATACTAACTAGCTTCACATTATTTTTTTATATTGAGAGAAGTGATGGAAATGGCATTAGGTAAACTCTACATACATTTTTTGTAATTAATACTAATTAGATTAAATATTGTAATAAATTATTATATATAAAATTACATAGAACTGGATGGTTAGAAATGTTCGACTTTGAATTTCCAGGTTCCTGTAGAAGCATCATATCCTTGATATTCAGTATTAGGAACCGATTTCAACTTAGCAATATGCTTAGGAATTGCAGGGTGCTTTGGATCAGTCAAAATACCCTTTCTGTCTTTTGTCCTTGGGTAACAGCCGTCAATGGAAATAAGAGCTGGAATATTAAAACCTTCACCTTGCTTTGGTTTGCTTTTAATATCAGGATAAACAAGACATTGGTTTTTATCAAATACAACAATGTCGGCAATTGAGGTCAACGGAACCGAAGTCAAATCAACAGGCGAAAGGAATTTAACAGATCCATAACCGGTTTTTCCAACAATGAAATTATCAACACTAATAAGTTGTTCTGGAGACAAAGTTGATAATTCGTCGAATGATGGAATAGTGTAGTAACCATCTGGTAATTGTGGTTTAGAAACTTCAATCTTTTCATCGTGAGGCTTTTCATCTTGATGCTTTTTATTTTCTTCAACAGGAGATAATAAACCATCCTTTTCTTTTTCTTCTTCCTTTTCATCATCAGTAGAAGTTAATACTTTGATGGCATCAACATTAGTCGGAACAACTTCAGAATTACTTTGTTTCTCATCGCCTGTTTCAGTGCTTTCCGATTTTATATCAAACTTCAAATCAATTTGCTTTCCTGGTGAATTACTAGAATCCTTTCCAAGAAGTTTTGATTCTTCATTTTGATTAATTACTAGTTTGGTTATTCTTGCAGAACGTGCAAATAGTGGATTAGAAAGAATTAATTTGTTTGTTTCTGGACTGGTTAAAGCATTAGCTTCAGCTGAACCTTCAACTATTTTAGCCACTGCAGAATCTGCAATTTGCAACGGTGATGATGGGGTAATAATACCATTTGATTTACCAATAACAACTTCTGCTGGTTTAAATAAAGGTTTAGGTGTAATTCTATAAGCAGCAGTTAATGAAACTTTCTTTTTTTCAATTTCTTTCATAGGAGTAGCTTCAGGCTTATCCGGAGGAGTGACAATTGGTCCAATATTGACACCTGCACCGTTAAATAATGGTCCGGATGAATATGGGTTCTGAGTTGCTGAATTAAAAGCCTGTTGTTGGGGCTGAGTACCAAAAAGCCCTCCAGTTGATGTAACTGCGTTGGACGGATTGTTGCCGAACAAACCACCAGCTGCACCACCAACATTAGTATTGCCTCCAAATAAACCACCAGTAGTACCCGCTGGCTTATTACCAAACAAACCACCGGTTGCACCAGTTGTATTTGCATTATTACCAAACATACCACCAGTAGTACCTGCCGGCTTGTTTCCAAATAAACCACCGGTCGTATTTGCTGTATTTACATTATTGCCAAATAAACCACCAGTAGCACCAGTAGTACCAGTAGCAGTAGTATTAGCTCCAAATAAACCACCAGAATTTGCAGGCTTAGAACCAAACAGACCTGTTGTGGATGTAGTAGCAGCAGGATTATTACCGAACAAGCCACCAGTAGGTGCAGCCGGTTTATTACCAAATAAACCACCAGAAGCGGCACCAGTAGCAGAAGTATTAGCATTAGAATTATTGCCAAAAAGCCCACCTGATGTGGCAGCAGTATTGTTGTTATTACCAAACAAACCTGATCCAGTGTTAGAAGCAGCACTGTTACCAAACAATCCACCACTAGCAGCTGGTTTGCCAAACAATCCACCAGATGCTGCACCCGCAGTATTATTAGTGGTATTACCAAAAAGTCCTCCGGATGTTGTAGCAGTATTGTTGTTACCAAATATTGCACCACCAGTATTAGTAGTAGAACCAAACCCAGTGGATGCATTATTGTTAGATGCACCAAATCCAAACGCCGGTTTGTTTGCAGCATTGTTGGTTGCACCAAACATACCACCAGTAGTATTACTAGTATTAGCATTGCCACCAAATAAACCACCGGATGTGTTATTGTTCGCACCAAACAAACCACCTGTAGCATTAGTAGTATTATTATTAGCATTAGCATTACCACCAAACAAACCACCAGCGGCATTAGTGTTGTTGGAAGCACCAAATAGACCACCTGCTGCGGTGTTATTATTTTGACCAAATGCGTTGTTGTTTTGACCAAATGGCGAGGCATTGTTATTAGCATTTCCAAAAATTCCACCAGTGGCAGAGCCAGTATTTCCAAACGCATTTGGTTTATTGGCTCCAAAAGCATTATTAGTAGTATTGTTACCGCCAAACAAGCCGCCAGTTCCAGTTGCATTATTTTGTCCAAATGATGTATTTGCATTATTTCCAAAAAATGAACCAAATCCAGAAGTAGTATTATTATTGTTGTTATTAGCACCAAATACATTACCAGTATTTGCATTGTTATTATTAGCACCAAACAAACCACCTGTAGTATTATTAGTATTGGTATTAGCACCAAAACCAAAACCACCAGTTGCTGGTGCTACACCACCAAAGCCAGTGTTTGTACCAGCAGCACCTGGGTTACCATTACCGTATCTTCTATTTTCCATATAATCTTGCATTCTCAATTCTTCAAATGAGAAAGCTCTATATTCAGGCATTGCAGAAATTGATTGATAATATGATGTACCCATACTTGCATCAGTTTCAGTGAAAGGTTTGAAAGGTTTAATTGCTGTACCTTTTGCTTGAGTATTCATACCAAAGCCACCTGTAGTGTTTGAAGCAGCACCAAAACCCATTGAGTTATTTGTTGAGCCAAAACCACCTGTATTAGTGGCAGGTGTTGAACCAAAAAGACCACCTGTATTACCACCAATATTAGATGGGTTTGATGTAGCACCAAATGGTGAGCTTGTATTATTTGCACCAAATGGAGAAGATGTAGTGTTAGAACCGAATAAACCACCGGAATTGTTTGCATTATTATTGTTAGAACCAAAGCCAAAACCTGAAGATGCAGAATTGGTGTTATTAGCTTGTCCAAACATTCCACCGCCAGTATTACCCGAAGCACCACCTCCAGAAGCATTTGAACCAAAAATACTACCAGTATTAGCATTGTTTGAACCGAATGGCGAGTTATTGTTGTTATTGTTTGCAGCACCAAAGGCTGAGGAGTTGGTTGTTGAACCAAAGCCACCAAAGCCGGACGTACCAGAGGGTCTTCCAAACATTTTCAAACAACAAATTGTAATTAAATACGACTGATTACAAGCAAATTTGATATATCACAAACGCAAGAAAGAATGATAGAAGTTTAAAAAATTAAACAAATATAGAAATGCAAAAAAAATTTATCATCGACAGATCATGAAAGGAGGGAGAAAGAAAGCGATCATCGCGGATATAGCTGTATATTAAGTCACGTGACCAGTTATTAATTATCAGATATTGAAAAGTGTACGTTTTCATGGTTTTAAATGAAGATTATTTCATATAGCCTCGATAGAAAAGTGTACTTGATCAAGGTCCATTTATACTCAAAATATTCTCTGTGACATATACAACAAAAATTAGGAAAAAAATGAAATAAACTTTATATATGGAGAAAGAAAAAACTTTTCAATTTCAAATATTCAAGTTATATTCTAATTTTAACTTTAATTATAATTATTAATCTTTCTAAATATAAATAAATAAATACATAAAAAAAAAACGGAGTATATTAAATAATACAGATACGAACATGAAGTCAAAGTTTTAAAATAAATAATAAGGTCAAGACAAGAAATGATTATCACATTAGCGACACAGCAGTACCTAAACCTACAACAAGAACAAAAAAACTTGTTAATTTGTTGTTTCTACCGGTATATTTTACTATTGGAACCTCAACATTATTTCCAATGGCTTTACTACTACTAGTGGTAATGGTTGATATACTGGATGCAGATGTTGAAATTTCACTAGTCGTTGACACTTGAGAAGTTGATGACGAATAAGAAAGTGTTGAATATGCAACCGACGCAAGTTCATCTTGTTGGATGGTAACAATACCACCAGTTGAAAATGAAAGCGAACTTCCACTTGAAATACATGTCTGTACAGCACTACTACCTGTCGATGTATTTGCACTGTTACTAGCTCCACAAGCTGTTGGAATTTGAGAGTAATATAAAGTGTCACTGGACACATAAGTATAATATTCTCGACCTGGTAATAACATTCCATCCGCCCCAGCATATGCTACAGGTATTATTATCCCTGCTGGATACCATGCATTACCCCAATAACGAACTGGATATCCATATTGATAATTGATTCCATTGTAATGATAACTACCAGAACCACTTCCACTTCCACTTTCACTTCCATCCCCGTCACCTTTACCACTTCCACTTTCACTTCCATCCCCGTCACCTTTACCACTTCCACTTTCACTTCCATCCCCGTCACCTTTACCACTTCCACCCGTTTCGCCATGTCCACCACCCGTTTCGCCATGTCCACCACCCGTTTCGCCATGTCCACCACCCGTTTCGCCATGTCCACCACCTCCACTTTCTCCATGACCACCCTTTTTATCTTGCCAATCATAATAGACTGTTTGAATTGTTGAAGGGAAAGATGAACCAAATATAGAGTTCGATAAAATTGGTACTTCTGAAGGGGTATGCGTATATTTACTTATTTCCAAAGACATTGCCTTGCCCTTTTTTGTTTATTTTTCTAAAAAAAAATAATAAGAAAATTCTGAAAAAAAAAAGAAAAACAAAACAAAAAAAAAAGAATAAAAAAAAAGATGTAAAATGTAATACAAGATCCCCCAAAGACAAACTGATAAGTTAATATATTAATAAAAATCGTTATCTTCAAATTACGATAGAGGCAAGCCCAGAAAGGTTGAGAAAATGAAATGGGAAAAAAAACCCTTGACGGCTCGGATGGCTCGTCGTTATCTTGGAAATTTGAGGTGTTGTTTCAATTTTGATTTTAATTTTGATTTTAAGTTCGATTTTAAGTTCAATTTTCCCTTTTTTTATTGTTCTCATATTAAATTCATTTTATCCAGTATTATCTATTATTATCTTTAAAATATTTAAATCAGTAGAACAGTTTCCAAAATGTATCCATCATATTAACTAATAACACACTAATTACAACGAATTAAATATTTTTTCGCGTTCTGCGTTTATTCGTTCGTTTGTTCGTTCGTGTCAGTCAATAAATTTTCGTGTTGGTTAAATCTATCATTTTTTCTATTTGGTTAGCAGGGCTAATTTTATGCTTGATAATTTAAACATTTTTTTATATTTTAATTATTTTAATTATTTTAATTGATTTGTTCATATTTGTGTATATAAATTAGATTATGGGTATTAAAGGACTGAATGCATTAGTTAAAGAACATGCACCAGGTGCAATTATTTCCAGTGAAATGAAGTCTTTATTTGGACGTAAAGTTGCAATTGATGCATCAATGTGTCTATATCAGTTTTTAATTGCTGTTCGTCAACAGGATGGTAATATGCTTACAAATGAACAAGGTGAAACAACTTCACATCTTATGGGATTTTTTTATAGAACAATTAGAATGGTTAGTAGTGGTATTAAACCATGTTATGTATTTGATGGTAAACCACCAGTTTTAAAAGGTGGTGAATTAGAAAAAAGATTAAAAAGAAGGGAAGAAGCTGAAAAGAAAGCAGAAGAAATGAAAGAAACTGGTACAACTGAAGAATTACAAAAATTTGAACGTAGAACTGTTAGAGTTACAAAACAACAAAATGATGATGCTAAAAAATTATTAAAATTGATGGGTGTACCATATGTTGAAGCTCCATGTGAAGCTGAAGCTCAATGTGCAGAATTATCTAAAACTGGTAAAGTTTATGGTGCAGCATCTGAGGATATGGATACTTTATGTTATAGCCCTGCACATTTCTTGAGGAATGTCACAGCAGCTGAAGCTAGAAAGTTAAAAATTGAAGAATTTGATATTAAGAAAGTACTTGAAGGATTTGAAATGGATATTAACACATTTGTTGACCTATCTATTCTATTAGGATGTGATTATTGTGAAACAATTAAAGGTATTGGTCCAGTAACTGCTTTAAAATTAATTAAAGAACATAAATCAATTGAAAATATAATTAAATCAATTGAAGAAAATCCAAAATCTAAATATAAAGTACCTGAAAATTGGCCTTATAATGAAGCAAGGGAACTTTTTTTACATCCTGATGTTATACCCGGGGAAGAAGTAGATCTGAAATGGACAGAACCTGATGTTGAAGGATTGGTTGATTTTATGGTTAAGCGATATGGTTTTAATGAACAGAGAATAAGAGATGGTGCAGCCAAATTATCAAAATCTTTAAAAGGTGGTACACAGGGAAGGTTAGATGGATTTTTCAAAGTTGCAAGTAGCGGAAATGATAAAAAAAGATCTGCCAAGGAAGATTCTAAAAAATCTATTAAAAAAAAGAAGAAATAATCTAATTCTATCTAATATGTATGTATTATAGCTCTATACTACTAAATTGATTATTGTATTTTTAAATTTTCTTTTAACTTTTAACTATTCTAGCAAATGAATATGCAAACAAGAACAACACCAAAAAAAAAAAAAAAAAACAAGAAAGATAATTCTGGAAAGACATCATTTCAGATTCTTAATACGCTTAATCAAATGTATCTTCCAGTTCAAAAGTATCATCTGCAAATGAAGTTCTTATTAATGAGTCTCTTTCGCAACTGATTGCAGTACTAGATTTTGCAATTGTTTCGTCTACTCTATTTTCAATTCTTTTCATACTTGTATCAACCCCTGAAATATATCTTAGAGTTGCCGCAATTGGCCAAGGTATCGATCTGAAAATAGGAATAAAGTTACCATAAAAGGGGATTTTAATTTCACCACGGTATCCATAAGTAACTGATTTTAAAACTTGCTTGGCAATGTCTTTGGGATCAAGTTCTGGTGCAAGCAAAGTTGATGGAGTCCGAACACCTGAAAACAGAGAAGTTTTCAGCTGACCTGGACAAATTAACAATGTTTTAACACCTGTTGTATTAAATGTTAACATGCCTAATTCATACGTTAAACTTTCATGTAATGCAATCAAACCAGATTTTGAAGCTCCATATGCACTCAATCTTGCCGGTGACATATAACCCAAAGTAGAAGCAATTGTAATAATATATCCTCTCTTGATTCTCAACATATCAGGTAAAAACGATTTAATTGTATAAAAACTTGATAATAGGTTAACTGATATTGTTTTTTCAATTTGTTCAAAACTTAAATCCAAAACTGTTTCACCTGTAGTGATTCCTGCATTATTGATAAGAATAGTAACAATTCCAACTTGATGTAAGACTTTTTCAGCCATTTCTTTAACTTGTTGACTGTTTGAGACATCACATCTATAGTAGTAAACATCAGTTATATAATTTTCTTCATTTTCATCAGGAATGTTTATATCAAATATGACAACTCTAGCACCTGATCTTTGAAAAGATATTACAAGCTCTTTACCTAGCCCCAATGTACCACCAGTAATAAGCACCACGTCCCGTTCTGGATCAAAGATCATACCTACGAAAAAGTCCGATGTTTTTAAAATTGCTCTATTTGCTTTATATAGCAACCAAGTCAAATATCCAGGCATCTTATATAGATAGATAGATAGATAGATATATGTATACGTATGTATATGTTTTTCACAAATTGTCAAAACTTTTAATCAAATAAGTACCACCCTACTCTTTATAAACTTTACAACTGTTGTCAATTGGTAGCAAGACAATAACGGGGATAATCATCAAATTTAAGCCCTCTCTATCCCTTCTCCCCCAAGTGAGGAAAAAATAGAGAGAAAAAGCATGACATAAGCAATTTTGTTTTTCCTTTCTTTTTCTCTCCCACAACAATAATCTGATCTGATTTTGTATGTTATTTGAAAGGGCTGTGAATTCTATCATTTAGATGGCGATCAGGTGCTCAGAAAAGAGATGATCATTTACCTTTTTATTGAATTCCAATTGATGATTTTTACCTTGTTTTTCACCCTTTTTTTTGGCTTTCACTGAATTTATTTAATATAGGGTTGGATATTAACCAATTAATTAACTGATTAATAATTATAGAAAAGAAATGAACAATAGGGAATTACCACAGATTTTGCGTGTGAAGCGTAAACGGACGGATGATCCATTACAAGCCCTTGTGATGGAAACATCCCGTCGTCAATTGAAGAGACCACGCTATGTTTTTAAACTCAAAAGAACTGAGGAGAGGGATATACAAGATTCAACAGCAGTTCTTACTGCTAGTAGTGATAAGCAAAATAATAAACCCGTGTTTAATATTCCTTCTACTAAAAAGAAACTAAATAATGATAATTTATCAAATGGTAGGGATATACATTTAACTTCTACAAATGATACCATTTCAAATATTGATGGGAAATTATTAGGGGAAAATAGTGGAAATGATGACATATCTAATAGGTTTGATATTAATGGTGGTATTAAATCACAAAGAGAGAACAAATATGGTGGTATTGAAGATAACCAACAACCGATTGAACTTAATCCTGAACTTTTGGAAATGTTGAACGATTATTTAAAAGATAACGATGAAACTACAGTTACAAACCCTGTTAAACCACCCAAAAGAAGGCAATCAAGTATATCTCAAGAATTAAATGGTCATCCAAGATTTAATAAAGATCAAGTATTTAATCAAGGAGATTATAATAATAATAACAATACGGCAATTAGTGAAGAAGCTATAGATGATAACGATGATGATGAAGAATATGTGTTTGATGTTTATTATAGGGATAAAGCGGTTAGCGATCAATGGGAAACCGAACATATTGGTTATATTAAATTTGATGATGAAGATATAGATAATCTTGACGAAAAAGATGATGATTTACTTATGAATACCGATGATGAAGATTCTAATGATGAAAATTTTTATCGAAATGATTATCCGGATGATGAAGATGGTGGATATGAAGATGAAAGTAGTCTTCAATCAATGGGCCTAGATGAACCTAGTGATGATCAGGATGATGAATTTGATATTTTGAACAATAAAAGACGTTTCAGTAGATCTGAATTTTTACATAGTGAAGGATTGAAAAATATAAGTGACGATGAATATCATAATATAGCTTCTCAAATAGATGAACAGCCAACTCTATGGGAGAGGAGACCTATTAGACTTAATGAAGATGAAGACGGTGATGAAAATATGGAAAGTAGTTACATGTCATATCCAGAGACTGATACATATAATAACAATGATGATGAGGAGGAGAATGAGGAGGATGGCGACCAAGGTTTTCAACGAAATGTGTTCTTTCAAACAGATAGAGAAGATCCAATAGCAATAAACCGAGATCGAATCTTTGGTAAGTTACAAAAAATGATCGACGAAACCGGAAATTAAACAGGTTGACAAGTAATATTTATTCACTCACTAATGTATATATAGATTTGAGCATAAACTATTTACTCACAATCACATAAATCATAAATTTTTAAAGTTATAAAGTTATAATTGTAAAAAAAATCATTTACAATCAACTGGCGGCGAGATTCGGAGAGAATTTTGTTTGAGCACAAGTTGACAACATCAAATTTTCTATGGCGATAATATTTTTTATTTTGATATGTAATGCATCTTTCTTTTTTTAAAAGGAAACTTGTTATATACTTTGTATCTTTAGAAACAAAAATATAACTTAACCACAGTTAGAAATATAAATGAAATGTCATTGAGAGGGGTTGGAAAAGCATTATATAGAACTCCACATCAATTGTTTGGACAGAAAACCCAAGAAGATGTAATATTTAAACAATGGGGACATGATATTAAAACTGCATTGGCTGGTCTGGAATATTTGAAATCAGAGAATCTCAAATGGAAAAAGTTTTGGATTAGTTTTATAACTAATTTCGTTCAAGTGATCAATATATTTCGTGATTTACATTGTGAGCTAATTGATACAAAAATGAATAAAGATCAAAATGAAGGCAAATCGGTTGATAGGAACGAAGAGTTCACCAGTGTCACAATTCACGAAATTGAACAGGCAACAAAGTTAGCCAGGATAATTTTAGATAAAATTACACAATTGACAGACGATTCATTCAGTAAAAAATGCGATGAAATGATTGAAAATCTTAAAGGTGTAGAGAAATTGATTACCAAAAGAGACCACAAAAAGATAGATTATGATATTCAAACTAAACACGTTGAGTCAATTCTTAAAGGATCTTTAACATCGGATAAAGATAGAACTAAATTGGAATCGGATCAAAAGAAATTAACCGAGAATGAAATTATTTATAGAGATTTTAACGATAAAATTAAACTGATCATACCCGAAATTTTGTCAAACCTTTCGGAATTCCTTAATAAGCTAACTTATAAATTTTACTATTCAAATTATGATATCCTTGATTTTATTCAAAGAAATATTGCAAAATTCAACAGAATACATGGTATTGCATCTGACGAGTCCATACTTACATATGAACAGATCATTAGTGATTTTTATGGATTGTACAGCAATGCACAAGAAAAACTGGAAAGTCTTACATTATTAAAGGATTTTAGATCTTTAAGAAATAAAAATTTAGGAGAAAAAACGGCCCAACAGGTAAATAACGCTGCAGGAACTGTTGTTGATTCGACTGTAAATTTCACTTCCACAATTTATACCAAAGCTTCCAAACCAAACCAGAAATTGTCTTTATCACTTACATCCGTTAAAATAGAGAATCCAGTCAGACCTTATGATAAACATGGAATGTTTACTACTGCACTAGATCCAATTGAGTTCATGAGCAATATGAGCTTAGCTAATGATTTATCAGGAGTTAACAATAATATCTCACAAGATTCCCCAATCAGTAATTTTAGACCCGATGTTCCTCACACTGATCAATCAGAAAAATCTACAGTTGACACGGATTGGATGAAACCTCTTAAAAATTCTACATTGAATAGGCCAAACACTTCCACAACAGAAGGCATGATTTCGGATAAAATTACACTAGATTCTTCTATTGATACCAAATTTCCAAACGAAAGCTCAGAGGATAAATCCACGGCACACAGTCAGGCAGCCTCGTTAAGTTTGAGCTCTAAAACTGAAACATACAAATATCTCAATGTTACAATGGATAGTATCACACAGAAGCTATGTTTATTGATGACAACACCTGAAATTAAGAATGCCCCTGTAACTGTTTTGCAAAAGAATTTCGGGATTTCTGATTATAAAAGCAGGGAATTTTGTGTAGCCAGAAGTAGTATCACGGCCAATGCATTTGCAGCATATGCTAATATATGACAAAATTCTCTGTTCTAGTTTGAAACTTTCTATGACTAATGCCTTTTTTTAAAAAAAATTTTTTATAATCTAACTCTTAACCATTTTCTAATTATTTTTCTTTATATAAATTGATAATTTATGATATATGCTATTAATATATACAATTATGTGAATCTGACACCTTCCGAATCAGATTCATATGCAGGTGATTGCTCCTCTTCTAAATAAATATAATTTAGGCCCCTATTTCTAAATCTCCTTCCATTTGATGCAGTAACAGAATTGTTGGCATAATATGAATACAATTCACCAGTCGAGGGCACTATATCTTGATTCCGGCCCCTCGTCATCTGAATATATGAAGAATGTGAATTAGAAATTGTAATATTTTCATTTAATGGTAAATTGTCATTCAATCTACGCCTCTTCCCAGAATTTTCAGTATTCAGCGAGTTGATATCATAATGAGCAAATCCAAAATCATTTTGCTTTCTTACGTGTTTATTAGTTCCAATGAAGTCAATGCCAACACCGTTATCAAATTCGCTCAGTAAAGGAGACATACTCCTCAATCTTCTAGTTGAAACCGTGCCAGGGAAATCAGTCTTTGAAGTGACCGGTTTTGATTTTTCAGCCTGATTTACAATATTCATTGGATCATAATTTATTCTTTCCAAGTTCTCATGAAAGTTTGCTCTATTAAATGGAAGATATGTAAATCTATCACGTTGAGCCTTAGGATAATTATTAGCTTTCATGTCTGGAACATATCCTTGTTTGCTAGCGTTTCTAAATGATATTTTTTCAAAATTTTGAGTGGAGTGGGAATCATTTGTTAGATCAACATGATTTCTACGTGGAACTCTTGACGAAACTGTATCTTTAACAAAAACAGGGATGGCAGGAAGCTTTGGATTATGATTTGCCATTCCCTTATCGTATGAATCATTAAAATTTTTAACATTACTATATTTTTTCGATTGAGCACCTCGTTTTATAGCAGCAGTTAAGTCAATACTAGTGACTTTACTTTTTGCCGAATACACACTAACTTTGGTTTCTTCCCTTTTTGAAACAAGAAGTCTCCTTTTTTCATTCATATCAGATGTAGTTGATTCATCACGTAAAATTTGATTAGATTTGTTGGAGTTTTGAGAACTATTCCAGTTGGACTTTTTTGTATCATCAGGAACCAATTTACGTTTAGCAGGAATTGACTTTTTACTGAAAATAGTTGAAGAAATTCTTTTAATCCTACTCTCATTGGTAATAGGAGTATATTTATCACTAATATTGGCTATTTTTACAGGACTAACATCCGATAAATTTCCATCCTTTGCATCATCCAATTTCTTGTTCTCTGTTTTCGTATTAAATTCATTGCGATAGTATTTATTTGTAGGCTCTTTCTTAGGCGTTTTAGGAAGTTGCTGTTCTGTTGATAATTTCGGAATTTCCTCCTTTTGGCTGGAATTTGCCACAACAGGTTCTTCATCTATATTAATTGCATCATCTAAAGCTAAACCTGTACTTAAATCACGTACTTTGGTTGTGAGTCTCAAATTCATTTGTTTACCATCAATAGTGGCTGCATTTTCAACAAATTCACGGATGCCTTCAATTTGCGATGACTGGCCATCTTTTGAATCAAGAGCTATAGAATTATATGATATATTATGAGATGGATTATCTATTCCTGCATTCTCATTAGTTTTTAAAATTTGACTATTGTGTTTTTCATCTAACTCATATTCTGAAACAATCTCTTCTTTATCAGATGATCTTAAATTGACAGGTGAAAATGGGGCCGTTGAACTTGGTTCTTTCAATTCATTATCAACCAAAGCAAGTAACTCTTTGGAAGTTGTTTCCTTTTCCATAGATGAAATAGTTGGAGAAAAAGATCCCAATTCTTTATCAATCTCAGTTCCAATATCATTTTTTTCGCCATCACTTTCAAGCAATTTAATTGGAGAACTAGCTGGATCAATTTTCTGATATGAATCTTGTGAAATAATATTGTTGGAAGCTTCTTTATCAGTATTTAAACTATCTCCGCTTTCCAAATTTTTAACAGTTTTCTTTCTATCTTTATACGTACGACCCGGTGGACGTCCCCTTCTTGGTTTAGTAACCATGCTACTATTGCCAATAAGTGTGCTTTTGTTAATGAGGATATTTTTCTTCACATCAGAATCAGAATCAGAATCAGAACTTAAATCTGCAAGATTAGCACTTTTCCTAACACGTTTTTTCTTCACTAAAGAATCAGATTTAGGGGTTAGTTTCTTTTCGGACATTTTTCCAGTTGAAAATGATGATGCTGGTTTATATTCTGAATTTTCATGATTCTTTTCAACATTATATTCCTGTGAAGTTGATGTATTGTTATTTTCATCTGCCGATGTATGTAGTTTAACAAGGAATTGTTTTGGTTTACGGTTCCTTCTCTTAAGTGGTTTCAGAGGTTCTGTTGCAGGTTGGACACTAGAAATTGCCAGATCAGGTTTTATAGGTTCTTTATCTTCTACATGAATAATTATTAAATCATCTTCATCTTCATCTTCATCTCCATCATTATTATCTTCTTTTTGCATGCTTGAACTAATATCATTTTTATTATTATCGTAATTAGTACCACTACTATTACCAGTATTATTAATAATAATTTTATCATGTTCAACAGTTAATCCTTTATTAAGTTCATTTTTATCATTTTTATTCTCAACACTAATAGAACTATCCTCTGAATGTGTCATAGAATCATGCTTATCCTTTTTATTTTTTAATTCCATCAATCTTAAATCACGAGCCGTTAAAATTCCAATTTTGGATGCATCGCCTCCATTAGAGATGACTTGTTCTTTGAGTAATTTTAATAACATTTCACGTGAATCTTCTCTTAAATTTAATCTTTTTTTGGAGTCAAAAATAATTTCATTTTCCTTCCTTGATTTGAATAAATTTTTACGAGTCCTTGGTCGTTTTAAAATTACTTTATTGAATGTAATAGGATCAGAGAGTAATGTTTCAATATTAAAAAGAACATGAACACCACAATCATTAAAATTTTTTTGCTGAGGGACAAAACAAACATGTTTTACAATTTCACTACTTGAAATTTTAAAATTATATTTTTCAGCAGCATAACCAATTAGGAAACTTTTCAAATATCCAATTGCCGTTTCATGATTTCTTCTTAGAGAATCTAAGATACAAATTTGTGCAATACCAACATTTTTATTTGTAGACTGTTTTGAAGTCAAAATATTCTCCTTATTTTCTTTATTTTCTTTATTACTATTATCATTAGATAATTCAGTAATTTGATCTTTTTCAATATCATCTAATTCAATACCTGATTTATCAATCAATGGAAGGTCATTATCATTATTATTATTATTATCATTCTTATTATCATTCTTATTATCCTTCTTATTATCATTCTTATCATTATCCTCAATATCATCATTATCATTAATATCAATATGATCATTATGATCATTATGATCATCATCATCATCATCATTATTATTATTATTAATCTCATTATTATCAATTTGATCATTATTATCATTATCAATTTTTTTAGATAAAATTTTCATATGTTTCCTTTTCAAATTATTTAAATCAGTAATAACCACAAAATACCAATGTAAATCTTGCATTATGGGTATAATGACATAATCTTTATCAAATAAAGTATTATTCATTTTAAACCAAGATTTAACATTTTGATAATAATCATCATTTTGAATTGGCCTTGATAAACTTGTAAAAAAGAAAGAATTTAAAATTTCAATTTTATTAGCCTTTGGTATATTCTTTTGTTTTGCTTCTTTTAAATTATAACTTAGGAAGAAATCAAGTAAAGTATCGTTAATCCAATTTCCATTATATAAACATTTAAAATCATTATTGGTAATTGTAAAAGTTTTCTTATTATCAAATTTATACTTTAAATCAGGTTTTAATACCAATTGCATATCTTCAGGAATGAAATCACTAGGTTTGGATTCACCATTATCCGCTACCATCTGTTCAGTTGCCTTTTCATCTTCCGAATCTTCATTTTTATAGGTTATAACAGTACCACTTCTATGACTTCTTTCTCTTTTATTCAAACTTGAAAAATCTGTTTCCATTTTCATTTTATTATCAATTGATTTATTAGCCTTTAAAGAATTATTAGTTGCATTAGTAGTTTCTATGTTACCACTTCCATAAAATTTTTCTGAAAGTGAAGGTTCGAATGATAATGAAGGATTATACTGTAATAATTCAGTTGGACTTAGATTTGTAAAAACGCAATCATCACCAATTAGAGATCTTAATTTTGAAAACTCCTTTGAACCCATTGGAGATTTTAATGATAGCGCAATTTTAGTTAATTGATAACTCTTACCATTTAAATTTTGATCTAAATCAGTTTTAAATTCTAATAAAAATGTAGAAATTCTTTTTCGCCCTGGTCTACCTAATTTAGGTACTTTGAAACTTTTTATTTTATGATAAGGAGCCTTAATTTTGACATCATTATTGAAAATTATATTAAGATTAGTCTCTTTGAATATTATTACTATTGTATAGTTTTTAGAATTTGATATTTCTTTACCATTTGATGTTATAAATATTGAATCAGAGATATCAAAATTTAAATATTGGGATATAATTTGATCATTTTCTAGACTAGTATTAATATGTTCCGATTCATCTATAAGTTTTCTATTTGTAGTTGTATCATCAGAAACGGGTGATTTGGAAAGTCGCAGTATTTGATCATCATCAACAGTATCGTTAGTCTTATCGTTGGTCTTATCATTAGCCCTATTATTATTATTATTATTATCGTTATCACCATCGGTATTAACTTCAACATTATCATTAATATCCATATCACTGTCTTTATTTGTTTCAAAGTCATGATCTTGTATTATAATTGGAGATTCAGGTGATGAAGATTTTGTTACTCTCTTGGTCTTTCTTGTAGCGATCATTGATGAATCTGTTAACAATTTTATGGGTCGACTATTCAATGAAGAACGTTTATTTCTGTTTGAATTGTTTATGAAAACAAAAAAAAAAAATTAAAATTTACATGATTGTTGTTAGTACATCTGAAGTATAGAATCAAATCAAGCCAAATTATTTTTTTAAAAAAAAAAAAAAAAAAAATCAATACTTACAATGTATCCATTGGCATTTGACCATTAGTCTTTAGAGACTTCATATTTTTTGACTTTAATCGCATGATAACACACTTAAATTGTCAAATAAATCAAAAAAACAAGAAAAAAAGAAATAAAGTAAATGGAAAACAGGAACAAATTGAAAAACAAAGAATATTAATAATCTGTTAATCTTGATAAAATCATCTTTCTTTCTTACTATATTCTCTCTTCATACATTATTATTCAAATCAACTTCTTCTTCTTTTTCCCCCCTTGGAAAAACAGAAAGTAAAAAAAAAAAAAAAACTACGCGTCGATAGTCGCTTTAGTTTTAGTTTTTTTTTTGTTTTTTTTTGTCCAATTTTTTTTTCTTTTTTTTCTTTTTTTTCTTTTTTTTTTTTTTTTACGGAAAACCGTCGAAGAAGACGAAGAGAGAAAAAAAAAGGAAGAAATGGAAAATTTCAATTGTATTATGAAATTAAATAGATTTTTATTATTAGGTTTGAGTTTTCAGTATTGAGTTACAGCTTTTTCAATTTTCATCTTCGTTTTATTGATTTAATTACAGTTTGATATAAAAATATATTTGAAACAAAAATTACATCAATATCATTTGAAATTTTTATCAAATTGTTTCTTATTTATTATACATAAATAAATAATTGATTGGTTCATTAAATAACTATACATTATATTATATCATATTATATTATATTATACTATATCATATATATATATAATCATATATATATAGAAAGATAGATACATCAAATACACAAATACACAAATACACAAACACACAAACACACACATACACACACACACATATATATATATATACATCTAGATTAAGAAATCATGTACAGACAAACTATTCTAAAAAATTCAACAGCATCAAGAATTCGTAGTTTCACTACAAGCTCAACAAGATTTGCACCAAAGTCTCCTATGCAAGTTTTTGCAGAAACATTTCGTAAAGAATGGAAGAAAAATACAGAACTTACAGATCAAATCAAACAATTAAAGAGTGCAACCGATGAATTAGGTGATTCTGAAGCATTTAAAAGGGCCAAAGAAGCTTATGCAACTGCTCAAAAAGGTTCAGGTAAATTAAGTCAAGGTGTTCAAAAAACAGCTCAAGTTGTTGGTGATGTTGCATATAAAGCTTGGGAATCACCAGTTGGTCAAGCAGTTAAAAAAACTGCTGAAACAACAGCTGATGTTGTTGATAAAGTTGTTGAACCAGTTACAAAGACAAAAGCATATAAAGATGTTTCTGAAGTTTTCAATGAAGGTTCATCATCATATGGTCTTTATGAATCAAAAGAAGAAAGATTAAAGAGAAGAGAAAAGGAAATGTTGAAAAAGCCAAAAACTGTCAAGAAGAATGAAGAAGCTGGTAATGCATTAGTTGTAACTGATATTAAACCAACATCAAATTTCAAAGAAAATTTAAAGATTAAACCAAATTCAACAATTGGTAAATTAATTTTAATTTTAAGGGAAAAATGGGAAGAAGCTGAAAATCCACTGTTAGTTTTAATCAGAACAATTTTAAATAAAATTGGAGGTTTATTTTCAGAAACTGAGGCTGCGAGAGTTGTCAAACAATTTAAGGAATTTGATCCAAATTTTACATCTATTGCATTTCAAAAACAATTGAGGGAATATATTGTACCTGAAGTTGTTGAAGCTTATATTCAAGGTGATGAAAAAGTTTTAAAAGAATGGTTATCTGAAGCTCCATTTAATATCTATGCCGCCAAGCAAAAACAATTAAGAGATCAAGGTATTTTCTCTGATGGTAAAATTCTTGATATTAGAGGTGTTGATATTGTTACTTACAAAATGTTAGAACCAAATAATATACCAGTTATGGTTATCGGTGCTAGAGTTCAAGAGATTAATTTATATAGAAAATATAAAACTGGTGAACTGGTTGCTGGTAGTGACGAAGATATATTATTATCAAGTTATGCAATGGTTGTTACTAGAATCCCTGAAGATATGGATAACAAGGAAACTGAAGGTTGGAAAGTTTTAGAATTTGTTAGAGGTGGTTCAAGACAATTTACTTAGTTTAAATAGTACATCATTTTAAAAAAAAAAAAAATAAAGAATAAAAAAAGCAAAGAAAATATTGTTTACATATCTATCTCTCTTCTCCCTATTCTCCTTTATATGTTTATTTTACTGCTCTAGTTACTACACTCCTGTTTTATAGTCATTCTAATTTATAAGAATCATCAATCATAATGAGAAATGAAATGAAATGAAAATTACGTAATCTGACAATGTTTTTATAATTAATTAAACTTAAATCTTTCCGGTTTTTTCTGCTTTTTTTTTTCTTTTTTTAAAACAATAAATTGAATAATATAGTACCAAAAAACAAAAAACAAAAAAAAAAACAGCTAATAATAATGAATGAAGAAAGGCGTAGTATGATTGAATCACATTTAAATATGGGAATGGATGGATTGAAAAAGTATAAGAAAAAAAACAAGGACGATGATAACAATAAGAAATTTCCGAAATTGACACATGAAAAACCTCTATTTTTCCCGACATTTACAGAGTTCATAATTGAAGAAGCACCTGATTTCAATACATCATGTGAAGAAGATATGGAGGAAGAAGAAAAAGGAAAAGAAGGGGAAGAAAAGTGGATATATAACAATAAGAATATCATCGATAGGATACGTACAAGGGAAGGAAATATTGATTTAGGATTGAATAAAACAGATTTTGGCCGTATAACAGGATCCGATGATTTGAATCATGATAAAAAAAGGCGAAGAATGATCAATTATGACGATTTCACAAAGACAAGAGAGAAAACAGACCAAGAAAAAGTGATGAGAGATAAAGAAGAAGAAGAAAAAGAAGAAGAAAAAGAAGAGAGTAAGTTTAAAATTCCATTTGAGTTTGGTGATCGTGGATCAACGTGGCGAATGATTAAATTAAATAAATTAAGTTCAATAAATGATAAGAGACCTAAAAATGAGAAAATTTTAGAACAATATGCAACATTATGGGATTATGAACTTGCATGTTTGGAAAGGGATGAATTAGAAAGGAGGAAATTTGTATCACGAAAAGAATGGATTTTTAAACCATCTGATTCATTTATAAATAAAAGGGATAAACATATTAAATATAATAATTTTGCAATTAAAGCTATTAATAATAAAAAGGCTAAAGTTGATATGAAAAAGATTGATGATGAACCATCAGTTATTGAAATCAAAAAAATGGGTAATGTTAAAATGTCAAAATCTCAAAGATTGAAAAATGAATTAAAGTTAGTACATTTGACCAATATGGACTACTTAGAAGATGATGATTATATAACGATATCGAGGGAACAAATAGAATCATTAACCAATTCACCTTGAATTAATTGTTGAGCTATTTTTTTTTTTTAAGATAAAATCAAGATTCATTTTTAGTAAAAAAGTATATATATATAAAATATATAGAATATATATCAAGAGGAAAAATAAAGGAATGAAAAAAAAAAAAATAATAATAATGATAATGATAATAATAATAATAATGATAAAAAAACGTTTTTTTTTATATTAATCTTTTCCCTTCCTTATTTGTTTATTTATTTATTTATTTATTTATTTTTTTTTTTTTTTTTTAATTTTATGTTATTTTAATTGTTATTGTTAATGTTTAAAATTTATAAATGAGAAATTTGAATGTTATAAAATAAATGCTTTTTTTTTCTTTTCTTTTCTTTTTTTCTTTCATTTTTTTATTTTTATTTTTATTTGAAATTATTAAATTATTTAATAACTAATTTATTTTTTAACATCAATTTTTTTTTTCAGTTTGATCATCATCTAAACTTAATTTATCTTTAACAATAACTTTATGATCCTTTTCTTGAACATTTTCAGATTGAATTAAATGTTCTTGTTCTTTTAAAACTTTTAATCTTTGTTCAACAGTTGCATTATCAATATTAACTTGTAATTCTTGTTCATGATAAAATTCAACTGGTAAAGAACTTAAAACAGCTTTTAAAGCTTCATGAGTTGAACCATACCTTTGAGCATCACCATAAGTATAAGCATTAACTAAAATCATTAAAGTTGAAGGTATACGTTCATGTAAACGCATATCTAACCATTCATAAAGATATTGACGCATTTGACCTGGTGTTGCATTATACATATGAATACCACGTGAAGCACAAGCTTGTTGAAGTTCATTTAATGACAAAGAATCAACACCTTCTTCATCAATTAATCTATCATCATTTTTAATTTTAAGCATTCTATGACGAATTCTATAACGTAAAATTTGATCAGTACCAAAAGGTCTTAAATTAATATATTTTGCCATTGCAACTAAAATTCCACGTGGAACATTATCAAGAATTAAATCATCTTTAAACATTTTTGCAACTCTCATAACTTGATCACGTGGAATTAAATTTGAATCTGAATTTTTTAATTTCATAAAATTTTGAAAATCTAATTTTTGTTCATCAGTTAAATTTGAAGGTAAATTAACCATTTGTTTTGAATTTGTTAAAACTTGTGAAACTTTTGTTCTTGTATTCCTTAATGATGATAATTTTTTCTCTTTATCAGATTTTGATTCATAAGTTGAAGGTAATAAATTTGGGAATAATTTAAGTGCAATTGGTAATAATAATTCTGCAAATGGTATAACAACAAACATTGCAAATGGGAAAAGTCTTAAAACATCAGATGTTGTCCTTTGTAATTGTCTATATTCTCTTCTAGTTAATTCATAACCACCTGTCATTTTTAATAAAAGTCTTGAAGAAATTTTAATTTCTAAACCTAATAATTTTGTACCTTCCCAATAATGATTTGCTTCATGTTTAACTTTTTCCCAAATTGTTAATTTTTTCTTTGTTAATGATAAATTTGATTCATTTAATTTAACTGGTGATGCAACTTCAGCTGGATTTTTAGATTTAATTGAATTATTATTTGAATTTGTTGAATTGAATCTATTTGAAATAATAAATGGTGTAAATAATTTTGAATTTCTTGTTGAATTGGGACTTAATCTTAAACTGTTAAATGAAACAGCAATTAAAGTTTTAGAAAATTTTGTTGAATACATGATGATATATAGATAAAATAAAATAAAATAAATAATTTATATCATAAGAATTCTAATTTAATAATAAATGTAAATAAATAGTAGTCAATTTAGCAAATAAAAAAGAAAAGAGAATGAAATGAAAATAAAAAAAAAAAATACAAATAATATATAGAAAACTAAAACTTTATGAACAAAATAAAAAAAAAAAAAATTTCCAATAAGAATGAAAATAGTAATAGTAATAATATAAAAACTCCTTAGTTTTTAATTAATCTAATGATTTAAAAAAATTTGTTTGTTAATATAGAAACAAATTTATTGAAAATCAATAATCTTGTAAAAGGGCAAACGTGTAAAAGAAGAGAGAGAGAGAGAGAGAGAGAGAAAGGAAAAAAAAAATAAAAAAAAAAAAAAAAA